>PVKS010024716.1:0-22827 GCA_004027875.1 Aplodontia rufa | reverse complement strand
ATACTGTAATTTCAGGTCAGGTATTATGATCCCTCTATCTTTTTTTTTTTTTCTTAGTAGTGCTTTGGCTATTCTGGGTTTCTAATTGTTCCAAATGAATTTGAGAATTGATTTTTCTATATCTGTGAAGAATGACATTGCTATCTTGATGGGGATTGCATTGTATCTGTACAGTGGTTTTGACAGAATGGCCATTTTAACTATATAGATTCTTCCTAACCAAGAACATGGGGTGGTGTCTTTCCATATTCTCAGGTCGTCTTTAATTTCTTTCTTCACTGTTCAATAGTTCTCATTGTAGAGGTATTTTACTTCCATTGTTAGATTAATTCCCAAATATTTTATTCTTTTTGAGGTTATTGTGAATGGGACAGATTTCCTGATTTCTTCTTCAGGAGATTTGCTGTTGGTGTATAGAAAACCTGTTGATTTATGGGTATTGAGCTTGTATCCTGCCACTTTGCTGAATTCATTTATAACATCTAGAAGTCTTCTGATAGAGTTTTTTGGGGGGTCTTATATTTATAGGATCATATCATCAGCATAGTTTAACTTCATCTTTTCCTATTCGAATCCCTTTGATTTCCTTCTCTTGTCCGATTGCTCTGCCTAGGGTTTCAGGGACTAAATTGAATATGAGTGGTGAAAGTGAACTTTCTTGTCTTGGTCCCAAGTTTAGTAGGAATGCTTTTATTTTTCCTCCATTAAGTATAATGTTGGCTGTGGGTTTGTCATAAATGGCCTTGACAAAAATTAAGGTAAGTTCTTTTGATCCCTATTTTCTCAAGAGTTTTGAGCATAAATGGGTGTTGGATTTTGTCAAAGGCCTTTTCTGCATCAATTGAGATGATCATATGGTTTTTGTCTTTAATTCTGTTTAAGTGATGAGTTACAATTATTGATTTGCATATGTTGAACCAGCCTTCCACGCCTGGAATGAAGCCTATTTGCTAATGATGTATTATCTTTTTGATGTGTTTTTGCATACAGTTTGCTAGGATTTTGTTAAGAAGTTTTACGTCTGTATTAATCAGGGATATTGGTCTGTAGTTTTCTTAATGTGTCTTTGTTGGGTTTTTGGTATCAGGGTTATGGTTGCCTCATAAAAAGTTTTTGGGAGGGTTCTGTCCCTTTCAATTTCATGGAACAGCTTACTAAGGAGGGGTGGTAATTTTTCTGTAAAGGTCTGGTAAAACTCAGCTGAGAGTATATCAGATCCGGGGCTTTTCCATTTTGGAAGGGCTTTGATTGCTATTTCAATTTCACCACCTGGTATTGATTGTTGAACTTTTCAATATCTTCCTTCATCATTTTGGGAATGTTGTGTTTGATTAGGTATTTGTCTGTGTCCTCCAGATTCTCCAACTTGGAGGAGCATAGTTTTTCAAAATAATTTCTGATAATCCTCTGGATTTCAGATGAGTCAGTGATGATGTCTGCATTTTCATTTCTGGCTTTATTGATTTGGTTTATTTCATTCTTTTGGTGAGGTTAGCTAGGGGTGTGTCAATTTTAAATTTTGAAAGAATCAACTTTTTGTTTTGTTTTTATTTATTTTGTTCTCAATTTCATTGATTTCAGCTTTTATCTTGGTGATGTCCTGTCTTTACTGGATTTGGGATTCGATTGTTGTTCTTTTTGTAAAGATTTGAGGTGTAGCATAAGTTTATTTATTTGGGCCCCTGATTTTTCATGAAGGCCCTCAGTGCTATGTATTTATCTCTTAAGAATGCTTTCATACTGTCCCAGAGATTACAACATGTTATGCCTTCATTTTCATTCATTTCCAAGAATTTCTTGATTTCTGTTCTCATCTCCTTTTTGGTCAATTCTTCATTTAAAAGGATATTATTCAGTCTCCATGTATTTATGTACATTATGTTATTTTTCTTGATGTTAACTGCTAGGATCATACTGTTGTGGTCAGATAGGATACATAGGATTATATTGACTTTTTTGTGTTTGCTAAGATTACCTTTATGGACTAAGATATGATCTATTTTGGAAAAGGCTCTATGTGCTGCTAAAAAGAAGGTAAACTCAGCTGATTTGGGATGGAATATTCTTTAGATGTCTGTTAGGTCCATTTGATTAATAGAGTTGTTTAGGCTGGAGACTTCTTTGTTGATTTTTTGTTTGATGATTCTATCTATTGGTGATAAAAGTGTATTAAAGTCCCCCAATATTATTGTGTGAGATCTGTAAATGATTTAATGTCATGGAGTAGTTTTTCAACATGTTTGTGAGTGTAGGAGTTTGGTGCATAAATGTTAACTATCTTCTTGATGTAGCATTTCCTTAAGATGTAGTGGCCTTCTTTGTCTCTTCTAATTTTTGGTTGAAAACCACTTTGTTGGGTTTGAGTATCATGACACTGGCTTACGTTTTTGGGCTGTGCGCATGGTAAGTTTTTTCTTAACCTTTTAAAACTTAAGTCTGTGTCTGTCTTTGGCTATGACTTGAGTCTCCTGCGAGCAGCATATTTTTGGATTTTTTTTTTTTAAGAGAGAGGGACAGTGGGGGCGGGGGAAGGAGAGAGCCAGAGAATCAATTTTATTTAGTTTTTCATGTGACTTTCATTGCTCTGAGACTTCGTTGTGTACGTGGTGCTGGGGTTTGAATTCGCGTACTCGCGCACACCAGGCAAGCAGAACAGTTGAGCCACTGCTCCAGCCCTGGATTTTGTTTTTTGATCCAGTATGCTAATCAGTGACTTTTGATTAGGGCATTGAGTTCATTCATGCTTAGTGTTAGAATAGATATGTGATTTTGGTTCTCTGGCATTGTGATCTTTGATGTATTTTGTGGCATCTTGGATATCTTTTAGTAAGTTATGCTTTTATTGACTGTCCTCTGACTGTGGGCTTTGGGAGTTGTTTGCTTGTTCCTAGTTGAAGTTTGTCTAAGTATTCTCTGTAGAGCTGGTTTTGTGTTCGTGTATGTTGCTAGTTTGTTATTATCATGAAAAGTTTTCATTTCCCCACCAAATCTGAAAGCTGAGTTTTTCTGGATGTAGTATTTTTGACTGACAGTTATTTTCTTTCAAAATTTGAAAAATTTCATTCCATGTTCTCCTCACCTCTGTGGTCTGATTTGAGAAATCCACAGTGATCCTTACTGGTTTGCCTCTGAATGTGACTTTGTGTTTTTTTCTTACCACTTTTAATATTCTTTCCTAGTTTTTTCGTTATTTGTTTTGAAAATGATATGTCTCACTGAGATTCTCTAGATTGATTCCTTATAAGAAATACATCCTAAATAGTAGTTCATTTGCACATTTTTCTTATATTTCAGAGTTGACATCTTTTCAGAAGGATATACTTCATCACTTACATTTGAAGAAAATGGAGGTAACTTTGAAGACAGAATTCTATCAACAAAGGAAATAATATGGGCAGGTACCAACGAAAGTGAATATCAAGTAAGTCACTTTTGTGAAAGCCACATGCCATCGTCAGTAGGGACCAGCTCATCATTGTCATTGTTTCATTCGAAAGTAAGGGAAATTATTGTAAGCCATAGTGAGCATTCGGAAAATGAATATGAAACAGTACAATTTTCCTCAAAGAAATTATTTTCAATAATGAAAACCAACACAAATAAAAACTTAAGGTTTTCTTCTGATCATAGATTTTCAAAAACTTCTAAATTCACTGTAGAAAATGAAGATCTCAATGTGGCACCATGCCCTCCTGCCCATTTATTTCTTTCTAGAGACCAAGTTAAACTTCTGGAAGAAAATGTGAGAAATCAAATTCCTTTAAAACACAAAGCTACATTTGAAATTAAAACTACTTATCTGCACTCAAGATCTCAAGAGTTATTGATTCCAAATCAACATTCTGTTGAGATGGTTATTTCTGCTGAAGCACAAGATTCTTTTCCAGAACAAAATACTATGCAGAATCAAGGGTTTTATGAAACACAATTTACAAGTCATGCCCAACAATTTATTCCCAACCAAGAATCAGTCAATAACCAGCCTGATATCAAGACCAACTATTTTGCTCAGGCTGAAGATTTGATGAGGAAACCATTTTCCAGCAGCACACGAGACACCTTTCAGGCCCAATATTTGGATAGGAACCAACATTCCATTGAAGCCCCATGTTTTGTTGAGACACAAGATTCAATCAATGGCCTAGAGTCTGATGAACACTTAGATGAGGCCCAGTATTCTATTTGGTTTGAAGATTCCAACAAGATTAAATATTCAATCAAGGGGCCAAAAAGTGTTTTTAAAAATGCTGAATTTCTAGTTTTAGCTCTCAGTCCAAAGTTAATTGCTGAAGATATATCACAACTAAAGATGTTAAAGCCAAAAGGGCAGGAACAAATTGCTTTATCAGAATTAAACCAGTGTTCTGTATATAACTCAATGCCTCTTTCACCTCCTATTGAAGGGCAGAAAAGCAGAAGAAAAACACCAAATAGTAAAAGCAAACTCAGTCTTAAAGTTTCATCTCTAAAAGCAAAGAAAACATCTTCACAGGTATTTCAAATCATAATATGTCACACTTCAAAGAACATGAATGAGTTAGAATGTGAAAGCAACACTGGTAAGAAAGAATTACATCAAAGGAAAGATATACCAGATATAGCTTTGCATCTTATTTCTGTCTCCAGGCTTCGTACTCCTCACAAGAAGAAGTATTGCAGAAAAAATCTAGTGACAGACATACCACACTTACTAAAATATGGATATTTTCTGCAGAAGCAAAATAATTCACTAGGTACTGAGAAAATCAATTACGCAGGTTCTTTCGAGGGAGAAAATTCAGACGTTGTTAAAAATTTAAAGCTGAATGACAGAGAAAATAAAGGACTGAGCATTTCAACAAAAATGTTGCCTCAGCTTGAACAATCTTTCATAGTCAACACTGATGAATTAAAAGCATCTTGTTCATTACTACAAACAAACCAGAAGAGTAAAGTGTCTCCTAAAGACCTTAAACAAACACTTGACCCACCTATTCCAAAGCATGACATACCTTCAGAAGAAACGGCGTTGGAACCTATGCAGAAACTTCTTTCATCTCCCAAGATGAAATCAAATAGAGGCTTGAAAGTACAGGAGGATCTACTAAGTACAGAGAAGTCCCATCCACAGCTTTTGAATGGAGAGGAATTTGCAACTGGTACACCAAGTATGTTCACAGGGGAAAGTACACAGCAACAAAAAGAGTCTCTGGATTTGTCAGATGTCAATTTGCTCATTTCCCTAGGTACCAAAAAGCATATAAGCAGTGAAGATTCAGAAGGCATAAGAAGTCCAATGAGTACAGAAAGTGTAAATCTGAAGCAAAAGAAACCATTAATACTTAATGTTTCAGAACATGGTAACCCAAGTGGAAGCAAAGAACTAGAATGTAACACTGGAAGCTTCGGAAGCTTCATAAAAAATATGCATCAAGAGGAAAGGACATCTGATGCATTTCCTAATGCCACTTCCACTACCTTTCCTGATGAACCACCTGACATGGAAATGCATGACAGATTAGAAGCCAAGACAGATTCATCAGCAGTATTGGTAAGGGGAAGTTATTCAGCATTGAAGCAGGAGAAATTACCAGAAGCAGTGAGAATACAGAAGGAAAAAGACATTGATCAGAGCTCTTTGTTTACAAAGCCACAACAGTATGATGGTGAACAAGGGGAAGAAGAGGAACAAGAAATAGTTCCACAGCTGGCACCAGACTTCAGGTTCAACTTATGTCTGAATCAAAAGCCCAAACATGCCAAAATTGAAATGGAACAGATCTGTTCAGGAAGTAGAAAAGCTCAAAATAGAGACCAAGTAACACCATCGCAAACTCTTTCTACACAAACTGTTTTAGGGACTAGTCCATGCCCCATAAGAGATCCATTTCAAGTTGAGAAACTGAAGCAAAACACAGACAGACCTGCAGGCACAGAAAGTGCTACAGAGAATATGAATCTACTTATCATTCCAAAGAACTTGCCAGTTGGTGAATGTTTAATTGAAACATCAGAATGTGGAGTTGCCTTTGGTGGAAACCTCAGAAAGACATCAGATGGTCATATTGCAGAAGAGAAGGAGGAAGACATAAAAAGAGATTCACCTGCAGTTGTCATGAGGTCTTTCAAAACCAGAAAAATGCTGTCAGGAACAGAAAATGTTCTTAATACTAAACATGTAATTATGAAAGTGAAGAAGCCAACAGTTTCATTGATGCTTTGTGCCAATAAACACGATGACCCAAGCCATAGGAAAAAATTGGGAGACAGTTTTGAAGTCATAATTAAAAGGATGCTACAAGGTAAAATTTTAGCAGATATGCTCCTGGATGTCCACCCTCACATGTCTATTTTGCCTAACACTAGAATGCATAGCCGATTAAATGCAGTGAATCACAGTCATACCAAGCTCATACAAGAGGAATCCCAAATTAATAAGGAAAATGAATCTGAAAACACATTGGAAGCTAACTTGCAAGATGAAGCAAATGGGATCAGAGAAGCTCTACCAAAAACAGTCCCTCATGATGCACATCCAGTGGAGGAGAGTAAAACAGAGAAAGAAATGCACCAACCAGTCCCATTTACCGAAACCATTAAGGAGTCTTTTGAGTCCCTCAGAATGGATCCATCTCATGTTGAAAATGGAGAGAGAGACTTAGTAACGCTAACAGACTTCCAGTGCGCTGCAGGCTTGGAGATGTCTCCTCCAATATCAGGAAAATCACTAATGGAAGACCCTTTAAATCAAACAAGAGAAAATAATGTTACAAATATTGGGAGTGATATAAGGAAAATGGGTTATCTTTTTGCAGGAAAAAATGTAGAATTAGCAAAAGATTCACAAGAAACTTCCCCAGAGACTTTTAATTGCTGTATGCAGGTGCTACCTTGCTCTAAAGGGAAGAAAAACAGAATAAGTTTTGCAAATGTAACAAATATAGTGAAGTCCAAATATATAAAAATGAAGGTGATGAAGTCACCAGTCTCACAAATTTCCAGTATCATAGGCCATAGAGAGAAGTTGGAATTGAACTTTAAAAATAAAGTTAAAAAGATAAACCAAGTTGAAGGTTTGGCACCTGAATGTCTAAATACCCTCTACTCTCCTATATATAGCTCATTGCAGTTAAAGCAAGGAGAACCAGCAAGTAAAAAATATATTGATGTTTTTGCTAACAGTAGCTCAGTCTGTGAGAGAGAGGAAAAATTCCAAGAGGAAGAGGAACAAAATGCTTTCCTAGAAGCAGCTGCACGACACAGCCAACACCTATGGACTAGTGCATATCAAATAACGAAAACCCACCCTGACAATTCAAACCCAACACAGGAGCTACCTATTATTGGGCAAGGTGTGCAGCACCAAACAGATTTCCCACAAACTACTTTGGAGGCTGGTGTCAAAATGGATCCCACAGAAGCTGAACTATGGAAAACAAACAAAACACAAAATGACATAAAAGTCCCTGTTGGTCCTAAGATCCCACCTCCCGAAACAGGGAACTCATCAAATGATGAACTCATGAACACAGTAATAAAACGTGGCCTGCCATCAGCTGGGAACCCCAAAAGGGAATTAGATTCATACTTTATGCAAAAGAATTCAGAGGTACCAACAGATTTGGAAATGACATCTCTACAGCCTTCTGATTCCATTATAATACCCTTCATTTCTAAACACAAAAGGCAGAAAAAAACATTAGGATTAGCATGGAGGCAAACACCAGAGAGTCACAGACTTAGAACTATAAGGGAAATAAAGCCATCAATTTTATATATGCTTAATGGTAGGAATAGCAGGGAACTGCAGAACAGTGTTAAAATGGAGTCAAAAGGTCCACAGCAAAGAAAAAATTCAGCAGATACATTTTGTGACATCATTCATTCCAAGGTGACTCTTTGGCCCAACATCAAAACAAGGAGAAAATTAAGTGTGGCGAGAATAACTGTTCAAAGAATAACAAGATTTGGTGATATGCAGTTAATGCAAAAGAAATCACCAAGTGGAAGAAAAGCATATTGCCTGGATTCTGTTGATGCAAGTAGTTTCTCTAAAAGGTTGAAGTTGGGAAAGGAGAGGGAACAGGAACCTGAAGCTTTACAGACCCCAGAGAATGGAAATGGCTTCCCATTCATTGCACATCAGAAGAGAGATCATGGCCTTCTCGAATTTGGTGAGAAACTATATCAACCAGGAAGTACAAATATGCAGGTCCAACCACAGGCAGAGTCTGCAGTAACTGTCTGGCATTCTACTTCATGCTCTGTACTGGATCGATTTCAGTCTGAAAAGTTGGAGAGTTGTGTTGGGTTTTCTAGGGATGCAAAGGTTTCTGCAAGAAAAGGTGGAGTCCCATCCAATTTAAATTACCATAAGCAACAGGTAAGTGTTAATGAAAATAAAGGAATGGCGGCTTTTGATTTCTGCACACCAGCTTTATCTACATCTGAAGGGAAGAGAAACTGGAAGCAATTTTTAGAAAAGAAAATTTCAGTGAATTCCAAATGTGGGATTAGGACGTCAAAGAAATCACCAGTTTCATACACGCTCAATATCAAGAGTGGTGCTAATCCAGATTGGAGGAAAAAATCAGTATGGAACTTAATAACCATAATGAAAAATTTGAATCAAGATACAAATGTTGCAGATGAAATGTACTCTTTGGTGACTATTACATCTGATATTAATAGGCACAACAAAATAGAAACAAAAAAAGACACAAAAGAAGAAGGACTCAGTTCTACAAAAGTAAAGCAAGGGAGTGTTACTTCAGATTACATCAAAGAAACCAAGCTTCAAGATTGGGAGAAAGAAAGCGAACAGGAGGCATTATTAAAAGTAATTCCACAATACAGCCAACATTTCATATTCTGTTCAGGTCAGAGGAAGAATCGTGACCATTATAAATCAAAAAACCAAGGAAGCAGGAACATTCTGTTTGTTACGGAACAAGGTGTCCCACAACAGATACAACCTGCAGATCCAGGGCAAGAACAGAAGCTGAACAGAGATCTCCAGTCTCAAAATGGCATGATACGTACAAGAAGTTCAAAGATTCCTTTTCTAAAATCAGAGGAATCACCAGTTGGTAAAGTTTTAATTGATCTAAAAAAATATGGCATTCAAACTGATGGGAAGTATAAGGGGGAACCGCTTGGTTGGGGTAAAGAGGAAAAGGCAGAGTTCAAAAGTGAGCTACAGGCAATGGAACTGGAGTCTTCAAATATCTCCACAACTGATCTACCTGAATCTAAAAGGCAGAGAGAGACATTTACATCTAGTACCTTAAAAAGTAAAATGAGTCAGTCATGTATTACAAAGGCAAGGAAGACACCAGTTTCAAAGATACTTAATATTACACAGAGTGGTTGTCGAAAAAATCTAACTCCAAAGACCCTTGTATCACAGATTGTTGAAAATTTACCTTGCTGTAGCATCCTATCTACTGGGTTTGATAAACTGGAAGATCCAATAGCAGAGAAAAAGAAAAGATTAGCACAAGAATTACCACCAATGATTCTGGATGGTTTGGATTCCTCCACACCTGCTTTACCTACATCTAAAAGAGAGAGAAAAAATTTAAAACTAATGGAAAAGAGACATAGGATGAGTCCAAAACATATACCTTTGAAGGCAAAGAAGACACCAATCTCCCAGACATTTAATATCACAGGATGTAGAACACCAAGCCATAGAAGGCAATTCATTTCCAAAACCATGACAAAACAGGGCAAACCCGTGATAGGTCTATTCCTAATTGCCGTTTACTCTCTCATAGCTGTGTTGCTTGACATGAAAGTGTGTAACAGAATAAAAAAGACCGACAGGCTGTGGAAAAGAAGATTTAGCCATGAGCTGAAACCGCAAGAGCAGTCAGCATGTGAAGCGAGAGTCTGGCAAGTCTATTCGCTTGATGAGGGCATGAGCTCTAATAGCACTAAGGATACAAAAGACCATGGTGGAGAGACGGCCACACTGCCTTCCCAACACTCTAGTTCCAGTGCTCATAAATTAAAGGTGCTTAATGTCGTGAAGTCAGATCTAGAGCTGGAGACTTCAGCAAGCAACACAATCCCAGAAGTACTTACTACACCTCAGGAGCAGCAGCAACAAAGAGTTGCTGCACAAAGTGAGTTAAATTCTATTTCAAATTCATTTCTATCTGAGAAGATACCCAAAATAACAAAATCACAAAAAGGCTTGAAAGATAGAAGGAGTAGAAAGATTTCATCTCCAGTGCCAAGAAAATCAGTTAGTGAAGTTTTAATTGATAAAACAAATGGTAACGTCCCATTTGAAAGAAGCCCTGGGGAGGAAATTGCTAGTCCAACTCTAGATGGAAAAGCATCTTTGCAAAAGCACTTACAAGATGGAACTCAAGAGTCCCTTCTTGATTTTTCCATGCCTACATCATCTGAATTTAAAGGACAAAGAAATGCAGAACAAATCACGAAGTCCACAACTGAGAAATCACAGATGCCATTAATTTTTGAGAGAAGTGATATCACAAGATGTGGTGCTTTTAGTCATAGAAAGAAAAAGCAATTTTTCTTGAAAAACATGACGAAAGAAACATGTCAAGATATGTCAAATAAATATATGAACACCTTTTTTCCCACACTTGTTTCTCCTGGCATCAAAATACATACAAAAGCTGAAGCGGCAAGAAGCCCATTAAGAAAAACAAGTATTACACAATTAAACCAAGATGAGCTGAAAAGATTGTATGCAGACCCCTCTAATAAATGGAGTGCCTCAAGCAACACATTAGAAGCAGGATGGCAAAATGAAGAGGAAAAAAAGGGCAAAGTTTTATTTGAAATGGGTCCACAATTCCTAAAGAGTGCAGAAAATAGAAAAGATCAAAGTCTGCTTCTTCCAGAGCAAGATATACAGCAAGAAACAATGGTTTCTGAAAATACGCTGGAGTCTATTTGTTCTCCTCTAGTGACTTCATTTCAAACTAAAAATCTAGAGAGCATTCCACTGCAAAAAAATATACTACATAAAATAGGTGAAAAATCTCCATGTCCAAAATCAGAAGCAGCAATGTTTGATGATGTTTTAGCTGATGAAATAGAATATAATACTACGTCTGATTGGAATCCTGTAAGGATCCTGGATGTTCACACCGCAGTTTCCCCACAGCCGGAGGGAAAAGAGAAAAACATAAATGCTCAAGAAGTGATAAAATGCACAGTTGATCAAAACATCCCACCTACTAACTCAGTAAACTTAGTGTTTGGCAATCTATATGATAAAACATCTTTAAAGAAACTGGGTCGTCAAATTGCCAAAAAAGATGATGAGGTGCAAAGAGATACCCTAATAATGGGAGTGATGTCTGCTTTATTCAATGCCAAGAGGCATAAAAATGTATTTAAATTTCCAAAACATCAAGCTCTTATGAGCCCCAAATGTGTAGCAATGAAGGCAAAGAAGCCTGTTTGTTCACAGATGATAAACATCACCAAGCATGGCAGTCCGTACCATAGGCAGAAGGAAGAATGTAATGTGAAATCCATGTTAAAAGACAACCAGCGAAATAAAAGTAGAGTTAGCACATTTTTGTCTGCTGTACCTGTCTCAACTGGTGCCAGAATAAATAGTGAAGTACCTAGGAGTTCAGAAGCTGAGATGGATGAACCAAGGGTTAAAATATGCGGTCATATCCATCCACAGTTTGAAAAGTTGCTGCATGAGAACATACAAAAGGCAAGTTTGACTGATGATGTGCAAAGCAGACCTAGCAACGCACTGAAAATGAATGTAAAACATGGAAAGAAACAGAACACCCAAGACATGTCATCATCCATTCCACACTGCAGCCAAGACTTGAGCTTCAGTGCCTATCAGATGGAAGACATTGGCTCTCACAAATCAGAGTCCGATTGGAAGAATTCAGAAGGCAGAAGGACTAAGAATATGTTGTATACAACACAAGAAACACACCTTCAAGAAACTCTTTTGGAGCCTGTTTCTGGACATATGATGAATTTTCAAGTTGAAGCAGTGAAAAAAAGTCCTACTATGCAGAAAGAAATGAAACTTATGGTCAGTCTGAAGACTGCACTTCCAAAAGCAGAGGAATTCAAGATCTGCTCAACAGCATATAATATTCCCTGGGACAGAAATCTTAGAAAGAAATGGGACTGTCCAGTTTCTGGGAATGAGGCATCAAATCAAAGGGACTTATTAAGAACATCTTTAAAACCTTTAGATTTCTCTAGTCTTGTATCCTCCAAATCTAAAAGTGGAAGTGACATTTTAGAGTTTATAGGGAAAAAAAGTATACCAAGTCCCAAGTATATAATGCTGAAGGCAAAACAACCACCAATTTCAAAATTGCTTAATATCTTAAGGTATCCCATGAGAAGCCGTAGAAATACAAAGCAGCACAGCATTAAGCACAAGATAAGAGAGGTACTGTGGTACACTGGTGACAGAGAAGTGTTACTCGGTGCCTCCAAGGATGCCAGGAGTCTTCCACCCAAATTCATGATTGACAAGCTCTCATTGGCTGCAACTGTGAGGGGCATTCAGTCCAATGAAAGATTTCAAAAAACTCTGCGTAATCATATTATACAGGAAAAAGCAGATTTAGAAGAAAACTCAACCAAAACTTTATTGGGGCCATCTGATCTTTTCATGACTGGTTTCTTTGATTCTAAAAGTCAGACAAGCACAGTAAAGTTGTCAGAAAATGAAACTATATTGAATCCCCAGTGTTTGAGTATGAAGGAAGAGAAGCCACCAGTTTCACAGATACTTAAAATCAGTAGACACGTTGGCACAAAACAGCGGAAGAAATTTGAATCTAATCTAAGAACCAAAATGAAAACATTGTGGCAAGGTAAAAATCTGACTGACACATTTCCAAATACCATTTACTTCACTCCAGATACCTCTGACATTAAAAAGCAAAACAAATTAAAAGTGGAGACAGGCACGACAGTATCAAGGTCTAGTTATACACAGTTGTCACAGCAGTTACCAGCTGGTAGCTTATCATGGTATCGCAGTTCCACTGACAAGAGCTGTGCCTCCCGCTTTTTAAAGGACTCAAAACTGCAAGGAGGAGAATATGGGAAAGAGAAACAAGTATCTCCAGTGAAAACTGGTCCATCCTACATAAAAAGCTTAATAGTAAATTCACATTCCATAAAGGTACCTGATCCTGGCAAATCAGACATTGTGCTTCTAGGAGAATGTCTTTTCCAAAAAAAGCAAATATGTGAAGGTAATCCAGGAAAAAATGTAAAAGTAGAAAACATACAAAATGTGCAAGCAAGGTACAGAGTTGGCCAATCCAAGATGGAGAAACCACATATTTGCGCAGAATTAATTGAGCCAACAGGTGATATTGTATCTAATCAAAATGATGAAAAGGAAATTAACCAATCTGTTTTAAAAGAAAAGGCACCATATCGTTTGGCAGGAATCATATATTCTGTTGACAGGCATTTACCTTTGTCAGAAGAAATTAAAAAGCAGACCATAGACATATCCACCACATCCAGTCCTAAAGATATACTTTGGAAGGTAGAGCAACCAGCCATTTCACAACCACTTAACCATGCAGGTCATGCTGTAGGCATTAGTAAGAAATGGAACTTTGAAGCCCAAAAGATAAAAGGAAAGAGACAAAAAGCTGTATTAAATGCTGAAATAAAATCTGTACATGCGTCTGTGCCCATGCTATGCTGTATGAAAAAGGAACAATCACCTGGTACCAGGGATATATGTGAAAAATCTTCAGAAAAGCAAAATACCCCTAACAAAGGAGAAGTTAAGGAGAAAGAGGAGTATGCCCAACAAATTTTGCCTAGAACAGCTCCACAGCATGCCCCACAATTTGCATTTGGAGCAGATGAAATGAGACAGCATGGTCCTTTCAGCTCAGAAGCACCTTTAATTAATACAGTGTGTGCCCAAAAGTTCACTCCTCAGAAAACAGAAATTTATTTAATAGATCAAGAAACAAAGCTAAAACCTGTAGAGTGGTGTAGTCCAGAGTCTGCTTTATTCTCTAACATAAATCCTCTTCTAACTGAAAACCAGAAGACAGAATTCCAGACTACAAATACTGAACCAAGAATAAATCTCAAGACTTTTTCATTGAGAAAACAACAACAAGACCCCAAAGCAGAAGCTAGGGAGAAAGAGGAGTATGGACAACAGATTTCTTCTAGAACAGCTCCACAGGGTACCCAGAAATTTGCATTTGGAGCAGATCAAATGAGACAGCCTGGTCCTTTCAGTTCAGAAGCACCTTTAATTAATACAGTGTGCTCCCAAAAGACCACTCCTTGTGAAACAGAAATTTATTTAATAGATCAAGAAGCACAGATAAAACCTGCAGAATTGTTTAGTCCAGAGTCTGCTTTATTCTCTAACATAAATCCTCTTCAAATTGAAAACCAAAAGAAAGATTACCGAACTTCAAATGGTGAAATAGTAACAATCCCTGACACTTCTTCCCTGCAAAAGCAACAGCAAGACCCCAAAGCAGAAGCTAGGGAGAAAGAGGAGTATGCACAACACATTTCTTCTAGAACAGCTCCACAGGATGCCCAGAAATTTGCATTTGGAGCAGATCAAATGAGACAGCATGGTCCTTTCAGCTCAGAAGCACCTTTAATTAATACAGTGTGCTCTCAAAAGACCACTCCTTGTGAAACAGAAATTTATTTAATAGATCAAGAAGCACAGAGAAAACCTGCAGAATTGTTTAGTCCAGAGTCTGCTTTATTCTCTAACGTAAATCCTCTTCAAATTGAAAACCAGAAGACAGAATTCCAGACTACAAATACTGAAACAAGAATAAATCCCAAGACCTCTTCCCTGCAAAAGCAACAGCAAGACCCCAAAGCAGAAGCTAGGGAGAAAGAGGAGTATGGACAACAGATTTCTTCTAGAACAGCTCCACAGGGTACCCAGAAATTTGCATTTGGAGCAGATCAAATGAGACAGCATGGTCCTTTCAGCTCAGAAGCACCTTTAATTAATACAGTGTGCTCCCAAAAGACCACTCCTTGTGAAACAGAAATTTATTTAATAGATCAAGAAGCACAGATAAAACCTGCAGAATTGTTTAGTCCAGAGTCTGCTTTATTCTCTAACATAAATCTTCCTCAAATTGAAAACCACATGACAGAATTCCAGGCTGCAAATGGTGAAGCAATAACAAATCCCAAGACTTTTGCCATGGAAAAGCAATACCAAGAGCCCTGTATCTCAGGAAATATCTGGAGTTCTCCTTATGCCTACATACCCATATATCCTAAAATTATAAGACATAAAAATAAGGTGCAAACAGCAGATGTGAAAAAAACTAGGCATACCATACAGGTAAAACTTAAGACAAAGAGAATACCAGTTTCCTGGCTGCTTGGGTGTGGTACTAGAAGCAATAAAAGGGAGCTGAGAGGGAACATCCAGCAGGAGAAAGCATTCCAGTTGAGTAGAAATGCAACAAGCCCAGTTCTGAAAGCTAGTTTTGACTCTCGATTCCCTTTGTTGCGCAGTAAAAAGCCTGCAGAAATAAAAATGCACAATGACAAACTGAAAGAGAGGGTAAGCATTCTTTCAGAGCTAACGCCAGAGAAACCAATAAAGGACAGGCAGATGTCATTGTCAGAATGCATTTGTATGCCCAGCATCATTGGAAACCCAGAAGAGAACATTAGAGAACAGAACTACCAAAGCATTTCAGTGGACATGCCCCAACAATACACTCCACCATTACAGATTGGGTCACAGCAAATGAAAGGGCACCCTCATGTCCAATTAGAATTTTTGCAAAGAAAGGTATATCCTGAACCCATTTCGCAGAAAGATGAAACTGATTACATTGGACTTGACCATCTCAAATTAAAAGTTAATGTGGAAGGAGAAATACACCCTCCTGTTACATTTTCACAGGAGAGAGAAATTAGTGGTAGTAGGCTTGACACTCGAAGAATTAGAACAGATACTGAACTTAACCTCCTCATTGCACAAGGAGTAAAACAAGGAGTTGTAGATGTTGCTGGACATTCACTTTCAGTTCCATGGGGGAAAGAAAGATCAAAGAAAATGGATATTTCATTAAGTTCAAAGGGACAGGATATATTTACGTATAAGAAGCCAGTATCACTGAAACAAGAAAATATTTTCCTGGAGTCTGTTTCCTGCCCCATTACACAATCACTTCATTTAGAAAGCACAGGACAGGTAGCTAAGGAAGATGTGCATATTGACAGAAAAAATATTTCACATCTATTGGGCAGAAAAAAATTAAAGGAAACTGATATCTTAATAGGTTCCAAAGGATTGAAATTTCTTTATACAAAGCTAAAGGATCCACACAGAATTTGTGCAGGGCAGAGAAGACATGTGAAACCATTTCATACACATGAAAGTTTTCTGAATTCTTTATCTTGCCCCAATAAGGATCCTCTTCATTTAAAACAAGCAGTAAATACAAGGAAAGAAATTAGTAGACTCTCTCGAAGTTTCAGTGTAAATCGATGGGGAAAAGAGCAATTGGAATTAGCGGATACTCTGTTAAAATCAAATAAAAAGAAAGTGGACTTTTCAAAAAAATCAAGGGCAAAGCAACTGAACACTTGTAACCAGAACAAAGAAAAGATTCTAGAAACCATTTTCTCTTGCGTATTACATAATCTATATATTGAAAATACAAAGAAACAAACCTCCGTGAAAGCAGTCCTACGCTCAAACGTTATGAACTCAATGGTAGAAAAAGCATCAAATGAAGATAGTATTCCAGTAGATCAACCTCCACGTTCAAAGGGAGTTAGTCCACATATTATAGGAAGAAAAGAACATCTGCAAGAAAGTATATGCAAAGCTTTTCGAACATCTGTTACTCACCCTCTGATACGTCGGATTACATTGCCGCAGGTCAAGAGAGCATTAAAGGCATTAGATAATCCATGCTTCCACACTTCAACCACAGAAAGGAAACAGCAACCAAAAAACCAAATGTATAGGGCACTTCCCCAATCTGCATCTCAAGTTGATATTCCAGTGCTAGATGCTGTAAATATCATCCCTTCTGACTCTTCACAGATGAGGAAAACATTAAAGCACATGGATGTTACGGATGGATATACTCAAAAAAGGAAAAAAGGACCAAAACGGCAGTACCTGTCAATTTCCTACGAGAACTTTGATGATCATGTGTCTTACCCTGCAAAGTATCCCTGTCTCCGACCATATGCAATGCCTCCAACAAGGGAGGTGTTAGCAGAAGTAGGTAATGTGTTAAGCAAGATAGAAGGACTAAACCTGTTTTCTGCAGATCAGCTAAACTCTGTACCTGAATATGAACTGGAACAGAGTGTGCCTGCAGTTACTCCAAGGTACATGAGAAAACAAAACATAATGCTGTCTATAAAACCATACAATGAAGCTAAAACATGTGTGACTCGTTTATTTTCAGAAAAAAAGCAATCATCAGATGGAGCCCAGGTAATTGAGTCAATATCAAGTGGAACATCATCCAAATTAAGAGTTAAAATGAAGGTAGAATCATACAGCGGAAATACAAAGGAGGTGTATCTACCCAGAATATTTTTACATTCCCTCTCTATATGTATGTCTCTTTTGCATCAAAGTAAAAGACGGAAGGGTAGCATAAAAGAAGGTGCTATGAAAGACAGAATATGCCCCCCTCAAAAAGCTCTAGAGTTGAAGTCTATCTCCAGTGCCACTGTCTCTGATACCGCAAGCAACAGAGTGGAACAACAATGTAATGTAGAAGAGAAAACAGTAATTATGAAACCCAGAAACAGTGACCCAGATTTGGATGTGATAAAAACAAATCAGCCCATCCTTCCTTTACCTCAGTACAAATTGGGCAAAGAAAAAATTGATGGGATTTTATCAAATGTGAAAAGAAGAAAACAACGTATGTCACAGGAAGAGGACAGAGTAAAAGCAGTGAACACAGAAGAAATAATGAACCCTTACTTTGCTTTGATGTCAGATAAATCACTATCACATGTGCTCAATAAAAATGAATTGCCACTGTTAAATATTATAAAACCAGAAAGCGAGGTGCAAGAAGATAAAAGTAAATCAGATGTGAACCTGAGAATCTCTTGTACTTCTTTACCATCTCTATCGTGTCCTACTTTGAATTCAAGGATAGAAATAAGAAAAGATAAAGCAGGAATACTAAAGAACTGCCTTCCACCGCTAAAGCCCCAGGCATCATTAAATATCAGAAGAGTATCATTTGCAGAGTCAACCAGTAGAGATAATTTAAAGAACATGTTTAAATCAGAATGTTTGCCACAGAAGAAAAGAGGACACAGAGAAACTATAGTAGAGGTGAAAGATATAATCGGCCTCATATGTATCATTCTGAAGGGGAAGCATTCACCTTTTAAACATATATTGCATAGAAAGGAATTACAGTGGTACAACAAAAAACGAAAGGAAATTATTCAGGAGGATAAAAAATATCTAGATGTAGTTCAGAATAAACCCTGGGATTCCATTTCTCCACCTCACCTGGAATGGGATCCTGCAATAAAAGATGTATACATGCAAGGCATCATAAGGTTGTGTCTTCCATCAGCAACACTCCAGGAATTGTCAGATGGAAGAGGAATAGATAAGCAGCCAGTTGGTGACATTTTAAGCAGTAAAAAAAGAACAAAATATATACCATGGAAGGACCAAGAAGAAATACCTTCTGAAGAAATGCATTCTGAAAGAGTAGCTTTGAGGGTGGACCATTCTTCAGTGTCACAGACTTTGCAATTAAATGAAGAAAGGGGAAAGATGCAGGAAGACAAACAGGCTGAGATTCAGAACAAATTTTACATCTCTTCTCAACCTTATTTTGAAGTGGATACAAGACTAGAAGGAGATAAAGCTATGCAGATAAATACAAAATCTTCTTTTCTACTACCCAAGCTCCAGAACTCATCAGATATAGGGGAAATAGCACATAAAAATTCTGTTTCTGATCCAGTCCCCAACAGTGTAAAAAATGCTATAGAACCTACAATGCAGAAAGAAGAGGAAAGTGTAGAAGCAGAAGTAAATCATTTGGAGGGAAGCAAGTCATCGGCAAATTCACAGGAAATTCAGATAAACATAGAAAAGCTGGAGGAAAGTCTGCAAAGAATTAAAGATGAACCATACATGGTTTCAACCAGTGCTCATAGGTACATATCTTCTCCTCATTTAAAAATGGATACAAGGTTAAAAACACCAGATCATGTAACTGAGGTGAGAAGATATTCTCAGAAATCATCAGATACAGTGAGAAAAGCAAGTGAAGAATCCATTGACGATAATATCACAAGTGGGGCACAAAATGTGAAAGAGTATATGCCAGGAAAAGAACAAGATAAAGTAAAAGCATTCTCTGAGAAAGGAATAATATATCCAAAAGATAAAGGTTTCGAAGGAAATGAAGCACTTTCGCAGGACCTGCCATGGAATCCTAAAGAACAAGACAAAATGGATGGAGAAGGGGAAACAGAACCACAAGGTAAAGATCAAGGGAAAGAGGACCAAGAAGATACGGCGCAAGAGACAGTGGAGCAAGGGAAAGAGGATCAGGAAGATATGGAGCAAGGGAAAGAGGACCAAGACAATATGAAGCAAGGGAAAGAGGACCAAGAGGATATGGAGCAAGGGAAAGAGGACCAAGAGGATATGGAGCAAGGGAAAGAGGACCAAGAGGATATGGAGCAAGGGAAAGAGGACCAAGAGGATATGGAGCAAGGGAAAGAGGACCAAGACGATATGGAGCAAGGGAAAGAGGACCAAGACAATATGGAGCAAGAGAGAGAGGACCAAGACGATATGGAGCAAGAGAGAGAGGACCAAGACGATATGGAGCAAGGGAAAGAGGACCAAGACGATATGGAGCAAGAGAGAGCAGATCTAGACCATGAAAAGCAAGGCAGGTGGGATCAAGAAAGCAAAAATCAAGAGAAAAAAGATAGAGACAATAAAGAGCCAGGGGAAATGGATCTTGAAGGCCAAGAGCAAGGGAAAACAGGTGGAGAAGGTCAAGAACAAGGTGAAGTGGCTTTAGAAGGAAAAGAGCAAAGGAAGACAGATCCAGAGGGTAAAGATAGATACAAAGTCAGTGGAGTTGGTCAAGTACGAGGGAAAGCAGGTGCAGCAGGGAAAGAGCAGAGGAAATGGGATCAAGAAGGCAAAGGTCAAAGGGAAGTGATTCGCAACAGTAGAAAGCAACGGAAAACAGACCAAGGAAGTGGGCGCAAGCAGGAAGTAGATCTGCATACACGTGTGCCTACTGAGCCTTCTGTAACTCAGCATGAGGTAGAAGGAGAAGATACGCGAGAAATAACAAGATCTGCTGTTTCACCACCACGGGCGTATGAATTATTTGATGGAGGTGAGATAGGACATACAAAGTCAATTGTGGATGATAAGCCACTTGAGGTAAAACTAGCACAAGAATACAAGGCACGGAAAGAGGCAGAGAGAAGAAAACTAGTACGTATGGCGCATAGAATGCAGCCTGAAGGTGTGACTTCCAAGGCACATGAGTTAACCCTGCTACCTTTACCCAGTATCACTCACCAGGGTGACCCAAAAACTAGAGAACGGTTAAACATAAATGAAAAATTGCGACATGTGCAGGAAAGAAAAAGTGAAGTAGATGAGGTTCTGACCTTACCTCCTTTACCTCACTGTAAATTAAACAAAGGAATAGAAGTCATAGAAGAAAAAAAAGTAGCAAGGTACTTTCTTCTACCCTCCCAGCACATGAAATCATCAGATGCAAAGAAATTAAAGTATACAGTGTCACCTTTGAAAGACATCTCAAGCAATTCAAGAGGAATAAAATACGTAACACATACAGAAGAAGATAAAGAAAATATTTTAAAGAAAAGCATGAGATATCCTGGGGACAGAGCTGTGAAGGCAACGCCATCACCCCTTTACAATATACTGACAACAAAGAGACTGCAAGCAAACATCACAGAGCAAAAGAAACTGAGACACGAAGGTAATGAGGAAGCGGCTGTGCTTCTCAACAAGACTTCTTCATTCTCCATTTCTTCACCTCACTTTAAATCAGATGCAATAAAAGAAGATGAACCAGAAACAATGAAAAGCCATGTAGCACATTCTGTGCTGCAGGGATCATTGCCTTCCAGGCAAATAACACTTAGAGAGTCCTTTGCTAGCTGTGCAAAGAAAAGAAAACAGTGTCTACCACAGAAAGAAGCCAGAGGACAAACCTTACCCACAAGTGGCTTGACACACCCCAGTGGCCCAGCTTTCAAGGCAACAACATCGGCACCTCCCTATGTGTTCAATATCTGTGAGCACAGTGCCCTGAGCAAGAGACAGGAACCACAGTGGAACACTGAAGAAAAAGCACTGAAGCAAGACAAACCAAGAGATCCTGATGTGGTTCTGGCAAAAACTTATCCTTCCATCCCATCTCCACCTCACCACAGCATCTCTCCTTCACAAGTAAAGGTTCCTACCTCATCAGGTACAGGGAAAATCAGACCTGCAGATTCCATTAAAGGTGTGAGCTCATTAGAAACAAAGGAACACAGGCCATGTGGGGAGGCAAAGCACGGAATGAAAGCAGAAGGCACAGAAAGGGGAATATTCCCCAAAAGAATAAGTTTGAGAACAGAGGCATCCCCACATCCACATCTATACTACATAAAGAAGCTACCTTTGAATATTAAAAAACAAAGAAAAGAGCAGGAATGCAGAAGGGAACCAGGAGTGGTTCTGAGGAAAAGTTCCTTACCTTCTCCTCCATCCTATGTGGAATGGGACACTAGAATGAATAAACAGGAAAGGGCCCTGGGAAAAACACCATTCTCTTTTCCACCACTAAAAATTCAAGATCCATTAGATTCAGATAGAAAAGTATGTACTGAGTCATTGGAGAGTTTTATGTTAAGCAAGGTTAAAAAGCCAATGCAGTCTGTACCACAAGAAGAAAGAGATAGTTTCAAAGTAGACATAAAAGACATCAAGCCCCCACGATATATGGATCTGAAGGTACAGAAATCACCATTGTCACTCAGTATTAAAGAATTGAAATGGAAAATCAAAGGAAAAGTGGAGGAAAATGAAAGTCAACTACTTATGGATCTCGCAAATAGTATTGCAAAGTTGTCTCTCTCTCAATTGCAATTCAAAGAATCAAGAACACTGAGACTACCATGTCCAGAAATAATTGATAGAAAACTTTCAACTGAGGTGGAAGAATTAAAAGAACACGTGCTACAGAAAGAAAACAAGGATAGAAAAAAATTTGTGGGTATGAATATTACAGTGGATCCCATGGCTATGTGTTTGAAGACAAAGAAATCACATATTTTGCGTACACAATTAGGTGACCCTCATAGGAAATCGAGAAAGCAAGAGGAAAAGCCTCTAGAAGTTAAAAGTAAGGCAGGTATAAGGCCAACTGAGACTTCTACTGCTAAATCTCCTCCACTTTTGCCTGATGTGAATGCAAGGGTCAAGGAAGAAAGCATGCCAATGTTGACAAGATCCTCTTTTTCCACAGTAAACTTCCAGGGTTCATCAGATTCTGAAGAAGGCATATGTACAAAGCCAATTACTGGCAATATTTTAATCAGTCTACCAAAAAGGAAAGAACAGAAGCAACAGGATGAGGAAGAGGATAGACGTCCATCAACAGGGACTGAGCATATGCAGCAAGAGGAGGAAGAGGTTAGAAGTCCATCAACAGGGACTGAGCATATGCAGCAGGAGGTGGAAGAGGTTAAAAGTCCATCAATAGGGACTGAGCATATGCAGCAGGAGGAGGAAGAGGATAGAAGTCCATCAACAGGGACTGAGCA
>PVKS010024715.1:0-25291 GCA_004027875.1 Aplodontia rufa | reverse complement strand
ATATAAGAGGGTCTCTACATTTTTACAATAATTGAGCTGAACCTGAGTGCCCCCCTTTGCAAAACAGAGTATTAACAACATGTCTGTCTTGCAGGAATATTAAGAGCTTCTATTTCACAAAATATTTTGTGTCTTTCAGAGAGAGAGAGAGAGAGATAGCAAAAGTGTGCATGAAATCCTCTAGAAAATTCTAAGAGATTGTTTTTTTATTGTTTTTTTAACATGTCAGCAAAATAATCTTTTATCCAGCAACCAATATTTGTTTGTGTGAATTTTTATCAAACTTTAAGGTCTATTCTCTTTATGTCTTATCCCCTTTAAGTAAATATTCACTTTTATGGTATTTTGTCATCAAGAACAGTAATATGACCACTGTTTGATTACCGCCAAGAGCTGGAAGCAGAGATAGTAACAGTGTCCACCAGAAATGGTCCCCTGGACCCATGTGATCTCGTACAGGTAACCAGTTTCTTAGAGGTGCTGGAGACCTCTAAGACCTTACTTCCTCCTTGAATCCATGGGTTTTCTGCTATAGGAAATAAGTGCATCCTTAGTGTAAAGCAAACGTGAACATCCTCCATTGCATAACTTCTTAATTTCTAAGCAGGAGTTCCATTTGAAAAGTCCTAGGGTCCTTTGGAGAAGAGTATGAACAGGATTTCATGTATCATCAGAGCATCGGAAACTTGAAGCTCTACGTCTGTATTGTTCTCTCAGGGACAGCTAAATTATTTTGCTTGTTTTTTCATCCTTGACTATCTAGTCAATAAAAATATTTTCTTTGCCAGATATAAAACCCCTGTTGTCATTTATTTGGTACTTATTTGTTAAAATATATAAGGATTACTGTGATGAATCATTATAATAAATATATTTTCATTTTAATAATAATAGCTAATGGTGAGATCTTAACAGCACAGTGGGCAACATTTAGCATGGATTAACCCATTTAGTCCCCTATGTCATTAGTGGTACCCCCATTTCACAGTGAGGAAACATGGCCTGGACAAACACCCAGAAAGTGGCTGAGCTGTTGGAGAGTATTGATACAAATATTTAAGTGTTGTGGGACATGGGGGGGAGCATGTGTTTTAATTTTCAGTGGTCCCATGCAAAAAGGCAGTGAGATATCTGTCAGGTTTCTGTGTTGTTCTCTTTCTGGTCAGTTATGGGACCACAAATCAGTCAAGCTGATTGACAACCATTTCTGTTCGGTTACCCTTCCTCATAGACACTGAAAGGTCTAATTGACCTGCTTAATTTATTCATTGATTTGTTTTTTATAGGTGTCTTCTGATTGTATTCATCCTTTGGTCTTTGCTTACTTCTTTAGTTTATGCTCATTTATTTTTCTTTATGACCAACTTTTAAAAAATTTCTTTATTCTCAAAATGTCTTATGTGGTATGGATACCACTGGGGATACATGAGCTGATTCTAAGATTTTTACTAGTTTTAGTATTATGTTGCTTACTACAATAAAAAGCTAGCACATAAAATTATGATTTCACAAATATTTTTATAACAAAGTTAAATTTATTTGTACATGAAAAATATTAAATAAGTGACAGTGGAGTTGAGAAGATGGTACATGACTTTTGAAAATGAGGTGTTGGAGAATACCGTACATTGTGGGACATTGCTATGTTTTAGAAGTGTTGTCCATATGTAAAATTTATTCTGCAGACAAGATCACACTCATCATGAACACTGAATGACTTTAACCTGTCTATCCCTAACAAAAGCAGTACCTACCTCAGTCCTTTCTTACAGAAACGCTGTGAGGTAGATACATTATAAATCTATGTTTTATTCTTCTTGTTACCCCTTTGTTTTTGCAGTTCTGGGAGAAGGAACACAGAGCCCCATGCCTGCTAGGTAAGTGCTCTACTACCCAGGTCCTATTATAAATCCATTTTATGGAAGAGGAAACTGAGACTTAGAGACAAGTCAAGGACTCTGCTCTAAAACACACAGTTGGTAAACAATAGATCTAAGATTAAAAGCCAGTTCTGTACACTTCTCAAATTCATATTCTGACCACTGGTACTTCCTCCTCATATAAGGACACTGCTCAGTATCAGAAATTGTCCACAGATATTGTGGTTCCTAAAATTATTGCTTGACTACTTTGACTTTCCAGTAAGAATTTAGAAAGCAGGGATAAAAAGTTTTAAATCAAAAAGGCTTTCCTTTTTGGAAGAAAAATGATAATATAAGAAATATTGAGAACAGAGTGACTCTATGGTCTTTACAGGAGCAAGCAGAGTTTGTGAAGAATTAACATAATCATGCCTGTGTTTTCATCCTTCAGAGATAGTGCATATTGGGAAAAGAGAAATGTCCTAGCACCTTCCTTGCTCCAACACACACACACACACACACACACACACACACACACACACAGCTCTTGTTAGATGTCAAGCCAAAGGTGTTTGGAGAAGTCTGGTTTTGTAAGCATCACTGATTTGAGGCATAGCAGATTTGGGGGTCGTGACTGACTTTGGGGTCATAGTCAGTTTGAGGAGCATTTGCTGATTTTGTGCAATGCATTCACTCTGCCTATTCCATTCCATTGCTTGAAATAAGGGCATCAGATTCCTTCCACATTAGACAAAAGTGTGAACACACTAACCTGCTAAATCTCTTTTGATTTAGGAAACAAAACAAAAAAATTTAAGCCAGATTGACTTCATTTTGAATCCTTTCCATTTTTAACAGAGCAAAATCTCCTTTGTCTTTGTTTGATGGCTCTGGAAATTCATTTGGATTTTTGGTACATGCCATTGTCAATTATTAAAGTAGGTTTATTATAGTGATTATGGGAAGTAAAATCAATCCCATTTTCCCAAATAACTACCTTTCTTGATTTAGACCCGAAGCTGGAATTGAGTTCCTCTTGACTAGGTAGTGAGTGGCCTGATTCTCTCAATCTTAGCCCACATATACTTTCAGTATTGGAGTAAAGCACCTTTAAACTTCATTTGTTCTGGTGCTTAATCCCCAAGTTTGCAGAATTTCCTCAAGACATAGTTAGTTAGAAGCTCCTTTTATGTACATGGTTCAGCTTTTTGTAAGGAATCTGTAAATGTTGCTGAAATTAAGTTTTTAGAATGATATCAAACAGGAAAAGCCTGAGTGAGCAGAACGTTGACAATGGATTCCATGGGCCTCATTGTGTGTGTGTGTTTGTGTGTGTGTTCGCTACATGCATGTGCTGGGGGTGAAACCCAGAGCCTCCTGCATGCTACCCAGGCGCTCTACCACTGAACTCCACTCCAGCTCTAGCTAAACTGTTTTCTATATACTCACAATAGGTGCTAAGAAGCAGGACAGCTCCTTGAGGACATGTACAAATAAGACTGACAGAGTGCCTAAGACATTATAAATAAGAAATACCCATTTATTATCCTGGGGTGTTAAGGAGTTTTCTAAAAGATACACTATTGTCCATGATGTCAACTGTTTTTAACATTGCTGTAAGAATTAAAAAGAGATGTGCAGCACACCTGCAACACCAGCAACTCTGGAGGATGAGACAGGAAGATTGCAAGTTCAAGTCTAGCCTCAGTAACTTAGCAAGGCTCTAAGCAACTTATCAAGAGCCTGTTTCAAAATAAAAAACTAAAAGGGCCAGAGATGTGACTCTATGGTTAAGTGCCCTTGGGTTCAATCCCTGGTACTAAAAAAAATGTTAGAAAAGAAAAGAATAGTTACTAGAAATTATCATAAATAATACTCTCAGGCACACAGTTGCTTTTAGAATGACCTTTGGTAGTTTGTTCCAAAAAGGATGATCAAAGTACTTCCACATGTCCCGAAGTACGAAATGGGCATATAGAGTTTTGAGGATGACTACAGGATGATTTGTATTTTCTTCCCCACGGCCAAAAATAATGTTAATCTCTTCTGGTGTTCATGGTAGGAAAACAAATGACCTTTGTCTTTCCCTTTGTCTGAAACACACTAAATCTTTCAGGATTGTTTGAAGCAACTTCATCTATTTTTGGTCTTGTTTTCATGACTCAAGAATGACTTCTTAGGACCTGGAGAACACTTTTTGTTAAAAAAAAAATTTTACAATACTTTAATTTGTGATAAATGTTTCTATGTGCATTCCTTGGTCCTAAGGGACCCAAAACACTTTGGGAAAGAAATGCCCTGTCCTTGATTTGGGCATTCAGCCAGAAACTGGGGATTCTCTTTTTCTTGAACATCCTACTAAACATACGAAAGCTCACTAACACCATGTGTCAAAACTACTTCTTTAAGAAAAATGAATGGACACTATATATTCTGCACCAGGCAAATTACAGTTACCCCACACCTCCCCACTTCATCTTACTCTTCAACACGCTCTATCCTTTTATTTTATGGTCATTGTCCATTAAAATAGTTCCATTATCTATCACCCTGCCCTCTGCTGGCCTGGCCTGTGCCTGCTGATAAGGAAAATAAAAAAAAAACTTGAGCTATTAGGGATAGATAGCCTTCCTAATGAATTTGATTATTGATTACAACTCTTCCAAAAAACTCCATAAGCCTATCAATCAAAAATGCCATTTATGCAATACTTATGAGCCTTCACTCCTTACCAGGTAATCCTGGCACTAACAACAAATTACCCTACTCTAAAGAAGTTTTCAATCTAGCAGGAGGGATGGTCTGAAAGCTTGTAATTATAGAAAGAGGCCAAATTGCTCACATTTGTGTAATGACAACATTGATACTCTTCCTAATTGTAACTATAGATGCTATTCATTTTGCTGGTGTATGAAAAGGCTATATCCTAGTATTACATTCTTGCCACAAATATTTGTCATCCCAAGATTGGTGGCAATCCATATTTCCCTTAGGTGCAGGCTTACTCTGTGATTTGTCAGGAAGCTTGATGTTTGAGGTTATTTGTCCAATGACTTGGACATGTGGATAAAATATGGTGAAATGTTAGGTTCCATTAGGAAAGACATTCCAAATCCTTCATATGTGTCTGGACCAGCAACCCAAAGTTTTAGTACATTTTTAATTCTGTACCTAATGACCACGGTTCCTTGAGTGTACAAACAGTGTTGCCAATGTAATTTGGTTGGTTAAAAATTATAGAATGGCATGTTAATCATTTGGAATTATAATAAAATATCACCAAAAATATGGTCTTTGGGATAAATCTAGGAATACAGTTGATGTGAGATCAGGGTAATTGAGATAAGTCTAGAAATACAATTGGTGTGAGATCAGGGTAAAGGCTGAGATGACTAAAGGAAACAAATATCTGAGATGGTTATTGGGAAGAATTTTCATCTTCATCAGACTTTGCAGGGTTGGTTGTTACATCAGAATCCCAGGGTTTTATTGTTTCCTTTTCGTTTTTTTATTTTATTTTTCTGTACTTTCTATTTCACTATAAAGAATACAAATGAATCCTTCCTGATTATTTCACTTTTCTGAAGTTATGATATTTGCCATTCAGTGGAATCTTGGTCGAAAGGTATTGGTTAGCTTAGTCAAAGGAATAGGAGAGTTTTCCACTAAAATGTGCCTGCTCTATAATACAATTCATTTTTTCAAAAACTTTGATTAAGAAACTATTTGTAAAAACAAGATTATAAGAATATAGCTGCTTAGGTATTTTGTTCTCACTAATCATCTACTTTTCTCATACCTAAGCAGAATGCACTTGCTTCATTACTGTGATTTTTTTGTCCACTTAGTTTTACATATCCATGCCTCCAAGATCTCTATAACTATCTTTACATAAAAATGTCACATCAGATTTTCTCCCATGATTCTGGAATTTTCATAAGCAAAATATTCAGTGATTTCCAGCTTTATGAAAAAGATACATCAATGTGCCTTTTAACACTCTTAGTTCTTTGAGTTCTAAAATCTTACTGTTATCCTCCTTATAAAATCCATTTATTATCTCCCTTATAGAGTGAATACATTTTTCAGCTAGGGTGCTAAAAAAATATTCCAGAATCTTTAATAACAAATGAAGTTAAATTGCTCTTCATTTATTTAAACTGAAAAATGTCCATCTAAAAACAGCCTTCAATCATGGGACCAGTGAAAACTCCACTATCAGAAACAGCCAGCAGGACATGGAGAATGTAATCCTTTTTTGGAAATGTAGTGAAGACTCAAGTGCAGGTACTTGACCATTCTCTGATAAAGTGAAGATGACTAAACATTTGTCTAGATTAGTTTAACAAAGAGAAGAAAGGAAGCGGAGTGGTCAGAAATTATCTACAGAATAGGAATGAAGACCAACTCTTTTTTTTTTTTTAGTGCTTTTCAAACATTTCTATTTCCTTGTTTCTAATAAAATAAATATATTCTAACACATAAGCTTATTTATGTTACTGTCGCCTCTTCATCAGTCTACTCAGGTTTTTTTTTTTTTTTTAAGAGAGAGGGACAGTGAGATAGAGAAAGAGAAAGAGAGAAACAATTTTATTTTAGTTTTTCATGGGGTCTTTGTTGCGTACGTGGTGCCGGGGTTTGAACTCGTGTACTCGCACATGCCAGGCAAGCGCTGTAACCACTGAGCCACCTCTCCAGCCCCTCTACTCAGGTTTTTAAGATTCTCTTATTACCCCTGGATTTGTGCTTCTACCACTAGTGATTTGTTTATTTTATTTTTTTAAGAGAGGGGACAGTGAGAGAAAGAATCAATTTTATTCGTTTTTCATGTGGATTTCAATGCTCCGACACTTTGTTGCGTACGTGGTGCTGGGGTTTGAGCCCATGTCCTTGCACATGTCAGATAAGCACTGCAACCACTGAGCCACTGCTCCAGCCTCCACTAGTGATTTTTAAAATTTTGTTGTGGATGTTCTTTCTTACAAAAAAAATACATATGAAGTGACACTCTTAATCTTTCTCATCCAATCAGATACTCAAATTATTTCTACTCATTGAGATGGAAGGTAACACACAGACATAGGCAAATGGACTGTTCCCATTTAAATCATAGCTTTGCCACTTGCTCAGAGTTTTGACCACTGGGCAGTGAGTTTGAGAGTCTTGATTTGTTTTTATTCAATAGAGATTTTAAAACCCACATAGAGTTATTATGAGAATTAGATGTAAAGTCTCAGTATGGTACATGACCCCTTATAAAGATTATTTTAGTATTATTGTTGTTGTTCTTATTGTTATTATTTCCTTGTCCCTACTAAGGATCTGCCACTCTGGGGTAAACTAAATTTTAACAAGGCATTGGGCAAGTAAGCCCAGTGGGGAATATTCTTTTACAGACTTATAGTCCTTTGATGACTCTGGACCTTATTTTATCATAAAAGGAGGCAGAGGGGTATATGTGAAAAAGAGAAATAATCTTGAAACTTCTCTTGGTTTCTCTGACATAATTTTTGAAATCCTTCAGTTTTTACATTGCTCTCTCCTTCTTTTCACTGCCCTACCCTCTTGAGTGTCCTTGCATCCTGTCTCCTTTAAACTATCCCTAATTGGTCATATCCATGCCCATGATTTCAACTCTGACACATTGGATAATGGCACCAAAATCTGTTTCCCTTGAGGTTTAGAATCATATCCCAGTGCCTCATTCAGCATTTCCTGCGAACATCCCTTAGGCTTTTCAAACCCTTCCTTTAAAACTCTGACTACATTATTTTCACCCCCTCTCAGCTGCTACCCTGCTATTCCTGAGTTCACTTTCTTAGACTAGTGTCATTATCTATCCCTTACTTCTAGCTGACTAACATCAGAGTCCTTCTGAGCCTGATCTTCTAAGTCAACTTATCTGTCACTGCCATATCTAAGTCAGCACTTACTTTTTGTAAGAGTATTCAAGGGTCAAAATTTGATGGTGACCAGAAGGACTTATCTTTGAAGGAACATTTGCATATCAAGCACTGCTTCTCTTACCCATCTCTTATTCTTCCTTAGTTTAGAACCTTTACCATGTCTCTATTCACTATTGGGAAAATCTCTTTAATTACCTTTATCGTATTCTCTATTTTCAGTTCATTGCAAAATTTAACATAGAACTCATCATTAATTTCCCCAATTTAAAAATGGGTATAGCTCTTCACTGTCTATAAGATACAAACCAAGCCCCTTAAGATTGCATACCCAAATGTTTACTCCTGACTACAGGATATGTTCTATCTTCTATACAACAATACCTTGCCTGCACCAAACACTAGTACAACCAAACACACCAAGTTACCTTGAAGCTATTCTCCACTCAGAATGTCGTTATAAAACAACACAAATTGACTTCAAAAAGCATGGATTGCAATAATATTTTTTACTGAAGTTTTCTGGTAGAGAAAACTGTATAAGTCAGAGAAACTTTTTCTCTTAAAAGTTGCAGCCTTCATGGAAGCTGCTCATTGTCTCCCCAGATTCTCCCTGATCTTAGTTTTGGCTCTGTCTACCATCACCTCTAGTTTCTGGGCACCTTCCTCATCTCAGCAATTCTGGATTCTCTGTACTTCTTTAAATCAGGAAATATGGTTATGACCAGTCAATACAATAGAGTAAGCAGAAAAACAACCAACCAAAAAATATGGTAAAAGGCAGAGTTGTTGAGCTCGTGACTCTTTCTCATCATTAAGAGTTGCAAACTCTTGTCTTAGAGTTTGCAATTGGGCATGGTAGCACATGCCTGTAATCCCATCAACTCAGGAGGCTGAGACAGGAGCATCACGAGTTCAAAGCCAGCTTAAGCAACTTAGTGAGACCCTGTCTCAAATTAAAAAAATAAAATGGACTGGGGATGTGACTCAGTGGTTGGGAGCCCCTGGGTTCAATCCCTCATACAAAGAGAGGCGGAGAGAGAGAGAGAGAGAGATTGATTGTAAAGATAAGAAGCAGAAAAACATGTTAAGAGGCTAATAGAGTGATTCAGAAGAGATGGTGTTTGCTAGGACCAGGATGGTAGGAATTTAGATGGTAAATTCTGATTGTATTTTCAGGGTAGAGTCAATAGGAATTTGAGAAAGAGGAGTCAAAGATGATGCTTGATATTTGGGCTTCAACAACTGGAAGAACTTTCTATTAACTGATAAAAGGCATTGGATAAAGTAGGTTGAGCACATCAGAATCTCAGTTTGAGACATAATGAGTTAGAGATGTCTCTTTCACATCCAAGTAGATATATCAAATAGGAATTATAGTTTGTAAATGAGAGAATAGGAGAGAAGCTTGAATTAGAGATAAAATCTGGGGTATTATTCATATGTAGATGGTTTTTAAAGTCAGGAAACTAGGTAGAAGGATCATAGGAATGAAAGTAAATAGGAAAAAGAGGAGAAAAGACTGAGGCCTGACACCCTCCACCATTAATTGTTCAGGACACAGGAGACAATTGGAAAAGGAGACAGAGGAGATATCAGCACCATAGGAGAGAATCCTAGAAGGCAAGTAAAGGGACCATAAGGCAAAGAGAAAGACAGAAAGCAATTTCTGTAGAATAGTGGAAGAAAAGACCTAATTAAAATGGGCTCAAGAAAGAATGAGAGGAGAGAGATTGGAAACGATGCATCTAAATAGCACTTTTTGAGGACTTTTGTTGAGAGGAGCAGAGAAAAATCTGGAAACTTGGATTGGAGGAAGTAGACTGAGGGGAGTTCATTGATTTGTTCATTTCCTTGTTTTTTAGAGGAAAGTATGTTTGTGTACTGCTGGGGATGATGGAGGTCAGATGGTGGATGGAAAAACTCCTGGATCAACATCTTCAAGCAGGTAAGAAGATAAACAATGTACTTACTGTGTGAGCACTGGCTTTATTAGTGGATCTATATTAACAGGATCAAGATTTATCTTTGTGCTCCTTAAGTAGCCTTCATGATGGATTTTTTTTTAAGAGAGGGACAGTGAGAGAGGGAGAAAGAGAGAAACAATTTTTATTTAGTTTTTAATGTGACTTTCGTTGCTCTGAGACTTCGTTGTGTACGTGGTGCTCTGGTTCGAACTTCCGCTGTAACCGCTGAGCCACAGCTCCAGCCCCGTGACTGATTTTTATTGTATATTTGTTTGCTGTTTCATTCATGTAAAGAAAAGAATGCATATTGTTATAATTTCCTTTTTCCCTCTCTCTTCCATCTATACAGCTTACTCTGTTGGTTCACTGAATGATTTCACAAAGCAAGAAGAAGGCAGTAACAGGCAGGGAGAGACGGAGTAAAGAGAAAGAGAGAGAGAGAGAAAGTGCGGGGGGGACCTGCGAAACGACATGAGACTTTATTCTTGGCTTGTCTGACAAATAAAAGCTACAGGGTGGCTGGGTTCCCTGTGCCTTCCTGACCTGATGGAGCCAGGCAGTTTTCAGGGTAAGCTAGTTGTGAATCAACCCAAAGTTCTTGTCAGCTGTGCCTTCGTCACTGATGGAGAGGGATTGTTTTCCAGCCCACTACTCTGATGTGACAGTATTTTCTTCTCTTTGGCTCTGTCCCTATGTTCCCAACTGTCTCTCTACCCACACACAGAGTGACTGATGGAACAAACTTTTATTTCCCTTATAAAATTTTGATGTACTTAGTGTTGCTACATCAGTTCTCTGTCTGTCCCATGACTACATAACCTATTTTAAGCACTGTTGAAAAGTGACCCCAGATAGAATCTTCCCTTCCTAATATATTCTAGTAAATAAATATCTTCATTATCATTTTTGGGGGGGCTTAAATCTCAATTAACAAAGCAAACCAGACCATTGCTAAACCATCTGAAGAATAATTTAGAAGTAATTGGATATGGGCTGGAGTGGTTGCTCAGTGGTTAAGGTGCTTGCTTGGCATGTGCGAGTACGTGAGTTCAAACCCCAGCACCATGTACACAACGAAGTTTCGGAGCAACAAAAGCTACATGAACAACTAAATAAAATTCTTTCTCTCTCTCTCTGTCACTGTCCCTCTCTCTTTAAAAAAAGTAATTGGATATGTTTCACCTATTATAAATTATTTGACCTTAATGACTGTGGTCCCCATAGTAAGATGGCACGTGATATAAACCTGGCTGCTCTGGGAAAAGCTGTGTTAGCCCCGTTTCTCCATATCACAGAGTGACATTCCATGTGCGAGGCACAGAATTCCACAGAAGAACTGATTGGGGCTATTTTAAGGTTTCCCTAAGTCAGAGCTTCTGAGATCAAGAGTCAATCCCAGAGACTATAAGTTGATACCATAATTCTATGAATCTAGACCTTTCTCTCACTTAAAAGTTACAGGTTCTTGCCCTATCCCCATATTTATGCAATGAAGTTTTCATGTTTCAGACTTAGATTTCTGAACTTTCAATAAAGAACTGTGGTATTTCTGTTGAATTGGAGATTATTAGAGCTGGTAATCATTCCCTGTTGGAGGAGTTGACAATTGTGGTATGTCCTACGGGCCCTCCTGTGTCAGGACTAGATGGCCCAAGACCAAGGTTTCCTAGGTTGAACAGTGATTTTTGACATGTTCTGGTACAAACCAACAAGCAAATCAATTCCTATCCAAGTCTTGTACTCTCAAAGGGATATATTCAAATAATTAGGTGGTTATGAAAGAATTTAAAGTCGTCATGAAAGTAAGGCCACAGGTACCGAGTTCACGAGGAAGCAGCTGCTATGGGCAACCATCAGACACGAGTGGGTAGAGGGAAGACTGAGCACACAGGAAAGCAAAGTGTTGACTGGTCATCGGATCAGGCCCAGGTCTCTAGAACCTGAAAGTTATGCAACTCTAAGTGTCCTAAATAAGCAAAAAAAAAAAAAAAAATTAAGTCCAAAATCATTAGAGAGTCTCCCGGATTCTAGGTGAAGATCCAAGCCAGTCATAGGTTCTGAAACTTAAACTTTGTTATTATTCCTGCTGATAAGTGTTGATTTCGAGCGGTATTAAGATCCTCCTTTTTTCTGAACACATTCAAAGCCAACATCATTTACCTTCTATTAAGTGGGTTTTTTTTTTTTTTTGCAACAAAAGGTTTGATTTAAACATGTAATGGATGTCAAGCACATTATAAGCAGGTCACAAGTTAGAAATATATATTCTTCTGATCATTGTGGCAATAAAAACATATCAAAAACACCAATGAAGCCACTAATGAAAAATGAGATTTATTCTAATATAAATAAAGAAAATACTTTCCTTACTCTGCCTCATTAAAAATTAGATGTGAGTGCTGTGGTCTGAATGTGTCCCTCACACTGAAACCTAATACTTATTATGGTAATATTGTGACAATGGGACCTCTGGGAAGTGATCAGTCATGATGGCCCACCCTCATGAATGGATTAGTGCCCTCAGGAAAGAGGGTCAAGGGTGATCCCTGGCTTCTGCCAACCTTCTACAATGTGAGGACAGATGGAAAACACCATCACTGAAGAACAGGCCCTCAGCACACACTGAGTGTGCTGGCACATTGATCTTGAACTTCCTACCCTACAGAACTGTGAGAAATTTCTGTTGTTTCTAAATTATCCAGTGATTTTTTTTAAAAAAATTTTTTTAAGAGAGAGAGGGACAATGAGAGAGAAAGAGAAAATCAATTTTATTTAGTTTTTCTTGTGGTTTTTGTTGCTCCAACACTTCGGTGTGTACATGGTGCTGGAGTTTGAACTTGTGTCCTCCTGCTTGCCAGGCAAGCACTCTAACTGCTGAGCCACTGCTCCAGTCCATCCAGTGATTTACTTTTTATGGCAGCTCAGAAAGACTGTGACAATGGTTCTCCTTTTGGATATATTTTTTCCCATTGTCTATTTGGGGGCCAATACTGTAATTAAAAACTTCTGTTTTGGGGCTGGAGTAGTGGCTCAGTGGTTAAGGTGTTTGCCTGGCATGTGCGAGTATGTGAGTTCAAACCCCAGCACCATGTACACAACTAAGTCTCAGAGCAACGAAAGCCATATGAAAAATTAAATAAAGATTGTTTCTCTCTTTATCTCTCTCTTTCTCTCTCTCTCTTACAAAACAAAACAAACAAAAAAGAAAACTTCTGTATATTAAATGACATATTAAGAGGGTGAAAAGGCAAACCACAGAGAGAAGATACCTGTAGAATATTTATGAAACAAAGTTCTGATATTCATATTATATAAAGAATTCTTACAAATAAATTAGAAAAACAACCACCATCACCACCACCCAACAGAAACATACACCAAAAAACTTGATCATGCACTTCTTAAAAGAGGTATCCAATGATCAATAAATAAGACATTCATCTTCATCAGCTATCAGTGAACACCAAGTTAAAACCGTAATACATTTTTACCATTGAGAGAGAATTCACCATTTGTCTTTAATGTTTCTGCATGTTTTATGAGTCAAGGCCATGTTCTATTTTGAGAGCCTGCGTTATCATGTACACCCTTAGATGTTAGAGATACTATCTGTCTCTGGAGCAAAGTGGAAGTGCTTTCTGCCTACTATAAAAGATTTATGTTCCTGGGGCTGGAGCAGTGGCTCAGTGGTTACTGCGCTTGCCTGGCATGTGCAAGTACATGTGTTCAAACCCCAGCACCACATACACAACGAAGTCCCAGAGCAACAAAAGCCGCGTGAAAAACTAAATAAAATTTGCTTCTCATTGTTCGTTTCTCTTAAAAAGAAAAAAAAAGATTTACGTTCCATTAGCTCAGGATTCCTCTTTTGTAATGCAATCTACTGCTCAGGCAAGTGCCATCTGTTTTCTTTGCTTTACCCTGTGGAGCTGGGGTTTGGAGAACTGGTCCAGAAGTATTGATACTCTGGTTGACTATTTTGTTGTGAAGTAATAAACTGTCCTTCATCTCCAACCCAGGAACTTTAGATCTTCTTCTAGGCTCCATGAAGTCGTGGTTAGCTAATTAGTTTGAGTATAGGATAAAATCTCAATTTATCCTTTATAGTAAATGAAAATGTACTCTCTCTAGAATAGCTGGAAGTAAATAGACTAACGATATCAAATATTGGAAAGAGTGTAAAACGTTAAAACTCTTTTTGTGGGAAAGTAAAGACTGGCACATCCACTTTGGAGAAACCTCTTGACAATATCTACTAAACCTGGATGTCATGACTAAATTCCTCTCCTGGGAATAGGCATGTATCCATATCTTACCTAAAAGGTACGTGCAAGAATGTTCATAAGCGCAGTATTCATAAAGGCCTCACATGCGAATGAACCCAAATGTCCTTCAACCATAGATTGGGTCGGTAAATCATCACATCTTCATACAATGGAATACCAGACAGAAATGGCGAGGGACAGCCTACAGCTACTCTGCACACCTGGATGGATCTTCCAAGCATGAACATTGAGTAAAAGGAACAATTCACCCAAGTGCATACCGTGGGGTATTCAGAAGTGGGGAAGCTAATGCACAGTGTCATAGTCTGGAGGGTAATTTTCTGTGGTGTGGAGCAGTGATGGGTGGGGGTGGGGGTAAGGGAGTTCTCCAAAGTGCCTATATATTAATCAGAACTGATCACACCAGGGGCTGGAGTGGTGGCTCAGTGGTATTGCACTTGCCTGACATGAGTGAGGAACCAGGTTTGAACCCCAGCACCACATACACAACTAAGTGTCGGAACAATAAAAACCAGATGGAAAACTAAATCAAAATGATTCTCTCTCTTAAAAAAAAATAAACAAGTGCATGTTCACTGTGTGAAATGCATCTGGCCACACACTCACAACCTGTCCATTTTCCTGTCCATTTCAACAAAAAACAAAAGCTCACAACACTGAGTCCTCTTAGTTAGCATGCTGTTTCAGTCAGCCTTTTCATGAGTGTGACCAAAAGACAGTTTCAGAGGATGAAAAGTTTGCTTGGTGCTCATGGTTTCAGAGGTCACAGAACACAGATGACTGACTCCATTGCTCAGGGTCCAAAGTGAAGCAGAACGTCGTGGTGAAAGGGTGTGGGGAAGGAAAGTGGCTCAAGACTCGGCACTAGGAAGCAGAGAAAGAAAGAGAGCAAGGGAGAGCAAGCGCTTACTCACCAGAGATAAAATGTTGCATTTTTTTCCCACATGAACTTTTATGGGACACTTCATATCTAAACCATAACACATTCTATATTACTTCAAGCTGGTAATTGTATCTAATAATAATCTTATTCAAGATTAAACATAATTTAGAGTTTCAATGAGTTTAGAGGATATGGTTTCAAAATTCCAATTTAGTGATAAAAATCTCTTTAACATGAAATGCTTTCATGTTTTTGTCTTCAGGGATAATCCATAGTTTCTCTTAGTTAAAACATTGTAGCATGTTACAGATTGAATGATAGTAATTCAGAGTGCAGTAATTAAGATAAAAACAAATTCAACTCAAGGTTTTCTAGAACTAAACAACAACAAGAAAAACAGGCATATCTTTAGTATTTTGTACCACTACTAATGTGACTGATAACTAACCACCTATTAAAATTCTACTAATAAGCAACATTCACTTGAGGACTTATCAAGTCCTAAGCAACACTATCCTTCATGGGTATTACTTAATTTACTCTTCACAGCAACTTCATGAAGTTTTATAGTTCTTGAACTTTGTACAATCCATATCCTAGCATCACACTTGAAGCTTTTCACAATGTTCAAGAGCATTACCGATTACATTCCCAGTCATCAATATATCAGAATAACTATAGCAAAGGTGATTTGTGACATGACAGCACCTCTTGATAAAATAATTAAAGAATGATTTTCTAGTAAGAAATTACTGATAATAACCACTGTTTCTCCAAAACTTCAAAAAAGATTGATTACTCATCATACTAGGCTGTTTGCATGTGATTCATGTGTCATTTAATACTATGTTAAATGAAGGTAATAACAGAGAAAGTTCAAGTTCACCAGTACAGTACAGAATTATCTAAACCAAATTTTAAAGAATCTCACATTAATGGAGACTATTTAAAAATCCTTCAATGAGATTAGAATTCATTATCATATTGCCTACTATTAAAGAAATAGGAATAATTAACCCTTCCCAACACTTCAATGCGTTGCTTTATGCTTTCTATATTTTTTCCTTGGGGAAGGGGTGGGTGGGAGTCTTCGTATGTGTTTCTAATTCATATTTCTTAAACGGTCTATGGACCATTCTGAGAAGATTTTAAAATAAAAACTAAATGTGTTTTTTTCCATTTAAGTGAGCAACTTATCACACAAAAAAGTGATCCTGAGATATTCTTTACTAGATTATGTGTTAAAACATGAGATAGGTAATTTAGCTAAGGTAATAACATGAATTTAAAAAATTTTTTCCTTTGGAATTGATATGAGATACTCAAAATCAGCCAATCCAGGATTAAGTAATCTTTCCAATTTTTATTTAACCCAGTTTCATATCCTATGAGTACTTCTCCTGTCCCTTCTGTGAGGGCACTAATTCCATCCTGAGGGCACCACCTCCATGACCTAATTGCTTCCCAGATGCCGCATGTTGAGGGTTAGGAGTTCAACATGTTTTAGTTGCTGTGACAAAAGACCAGCATGAACAATTACAAGAGGAAAAGTTTATTTGGGGGCTCTTGGTTTCAGAGGTCTTGGTCCATAGATGGCCAACTCCATTCCTCAGGGCTTGAGGTGAGACAGAACATCATGGTGGAAGAGTGTGGTGGAGGACAGCGGGTCAGGACAGGGCCCAGAAGGAGCAGAGAGAGTTCTGCTCAATAAGGACCCCAAAGGCATGCCCCCAGAAGCCCACCTCCTCCAGCCACACCCTACCTGCCTACAGCTACACTCACCCAGTTGATCCCTTTTAGAGAACTAATTCATTGATTAGGTTAAGGCTCTATAACCCAATCATTCCACCTCTAAGTCTTCTTGCATTGTCGCACACATGAGCTTTGGGGGAATATCTCACTTCTAAACCACAACAAATACATGAATGATGGGGAGACACAACCATTTAATCCCCAGCAATCGAAATTAAGGGCTTTTACTCAGGAACAGGTATGCAGACAGATTCTGAAGCCCTTGAGACCCTATCAGACATCCTTCATGAGGTTCAGTCTGTTCTTTTTTTGCCAGACTTTTGATTGAGTTGTATGTTTTGTTTTTACAATCACAAATATTTTATAATAGTATTTCCAGAGTGCTACGTAAGTAACTCATTTATATGTATCTGGTTTTACAATCTGTCCTCTTATAATATGCCCTGAATAATAGAACATGATTCATTAAGGAAATAAAATAATTTATCCCCTCAAACCTTTTAAGTCATTCTAATATTGCCCCTAAAGTTCGCATTAATTAAGTTCAATCCTGGACAGACAGACATACAATGTGACCCTGTGGTTTGCTTTTTGTAAGCTGGGAAAAGAAAAATCCTTTTTCTATTAAAAAGACTAATATATTCAGAAATCAATATATATGTGTGACGACTATGTGCCAGACATAAACTAGGAACATGCAGAGAAGAGGGTAATGGCAACAAAGATTCCAAGGCTGGAGAGCAAAGCTGATTGAGGGACGAGGGGCATGGCAGGAAGGGTCTCCATCAGAAGCCACCCAGGCTCATTCTCAGCAGCAAGAACTTGTTAAAGAGGGTTCTCCACACCAGAGACTTGGCACACGCGGTGTTTCATTTAGGTTTGCTTGGTTTGTGGGGTTCGGGATGGAACCCAGGACCTTGCTCATGCAGCACCCATGTGCTCTACCACCGACCCAAGTCCCCAGCTCTGGTTTTGTTTTTAAATGAATCTGTTGGCAGTGCTCAGAGGTGGTTGGAGAGAGAGAGAGAGAAAGAGAGAGGGGGAAGGAGAGACAGCCCTCCAGACAAGCCTGCAGAGGTTTCTAGGTGTGAAGTGAGAAATCCAGAGTAGATGTCACAGACTGGGATAATGGCAGGGAAGGGAGAAAAGCAGAATTGCTTAGAATGACATTTGAAAAGGAAGAATGAACACAATTTCCTATTTGATTGGATGGAAAGACAAAAGAGAAAAAGAATAGGATGGAAGCTTCTAGCAGAGGCAATTAGGGTAGCAGTATTTCTATTCTGGAAAAGGAAGTCAAGATCCTTGATTAAGAGATTTTACAATAGATGTTTTCAGGGGTTTTCTGTCTTATTGTGCTCTGATGGCCCCTGTGTCATTGGCAAGAAGAAACTTATGTCCTGAATCTAGACCTTCTGCGATGTTTTAATTAAAGTGAATGATGTCTATTCACAGTTACTTAGCTGGCTTTGGGTTAGAGCTGTGGCAAGGCAAAAAAAGAATGCTAGAAGAGAATCACTCTTCTAATTTGTAGGAATTATGTTATTCTGCCTCTCATCCTTAGGGGTGTGAGGTTTGTGTGCTGTGCTGTGTGTGATGAATGTGTTTGATGTATAGACTGTATTTGTGATGTATGTGTGTTTTATGTATCAGGTGTGTATTCTGTGTGTGGTGTATGATTGGCTTGTATACGTTATGTGGGGTGGGTGTGTGATAGAGGTATACATTTATCATGTGTGCAGCGTGTGGTTGGTATCTGTGAAGTGTGTTGTGTGTGGTATATTTGTAGTGTGTGTGTGTTTGTGTGTGTCCTCTGGATAGTCACATTCATCAATGGACACAAAAGGAACATAATCCTCTTACCCTGCCAACAGCTACCAAATAGGCATCAGAGTCACTGTATAAAGAGAAAAAAAAAATATATATATATACATACACACATATATGGATATTTGTACCTATTAGGAAATACAGAAGAATCAAAGACTGGGGTATGCATGATGTGGAGGTGACTCTGGTCTAGGATCAAATGCATATCAGATTATTACTTTATAAGCATTTATGATTGTACAACAACTCAACTCCATAATAAAAAAATAAAATCCCCCCCAAATAGAATCTAGTATCTGAAGGAACCACAGCTACCAGTCAATGATTTCAAAAAAGATACTTAAAGAAACAATTATAACAGAATTATTAAAATGAGCTTTTTTGACTATAAATTTTTCTTCATCTCTTTATTCCTCTCATTATATAAATGAGGGTTAATCAACCATAAGAGAATACTGTTCATTCCCTCAATTGGAAGGCAAGAGAATGATTCGTACTAAATCCATTACCATTTGTTAAATATTTTGTTTATTAATACATAATATTCCTACAACTTCAAAAAGTAGAGATTATTTTTCCTGATTTACAGGTTAAGAAGTCTGATCTTCAGAGAGATCAAAGAATTTCTCTAGGACCATAAGGAACAGCATGGTATTTGCAGGTACTCAAACCCAGGCCAGTATGACACCGTACCCTGTACTCTGACTACTAACTCATTTTGAAAATTGTAGTTGTATCAGATGCAAGAACTGATACTACCTGGCCTCTTTACAGCCAGGTTTATTTCACAATGAAGTTCATTAAATAACTGCTTTTATTCAACAAGACTTCAACAGATAATTTTCCTTCTGTGCCCCTCCATCCCTCCCTCCTTCCCTCTTCTTTCTCTCTCTCTCCCTCTACCCCTCTGCCCTCTCTCTCTCTCACTCCATCTCTCTCTCTTTCTCTCTTTCCTCCCAGCACCTCCAGCCTTTATTTCATAGACTTAAAATTTGACTACAATATTCAATGTTGGCAAAATTCCACTATATTTAATTTCCAGTTCTTTATCCATTTGGTAATTAAATTATTCCAAAACAAATCTCTAATACCAAATAGCAGAAATGACTGCATATACATACATATATGTGTACATATATGTATCAATATTTGTCATTGATTATCTCTTTAATCTCAGGCAAGATTTTCCATTTTGTGAAGTGTTGATTCTGTGGAAGCGATAATGGGACCCACCTCGCACAGTTGCGAGGCTTAAATAATCTATGCAGTACTTGCATAGTGCCTGGTACATTGCAAGAACGCATGCTATAGATTTTTAAACGGTGCATGCATTTCATTGAAATATTTCCATTGTTTAATGAGAACCTGCCTACTTCTTTTTATAGACTCTTATGTTACGTTACTACTCCAATGGTATCCTTCTTCTCTGATCCCTCAAGAATCCATTAATGCAGTTTCGAGTGAACGCAATCCTTCCTCAGATTGTTACCTGGTGTTAATGTGTTGATCAAAAGCACACTTCTCTCTCTACAGGGGCTGTGCTTAAGCATACTCCTTTATACTTACAAAACCCTTGGGATTTTTTTGGATGAAAGAACAGAATTATAATCATTACCATCTGGTGCTTTATGTCTGTTTTATTTCTGCGATTTAGGTAACAATAGCACATCACTCCCAAAGTCCTTCATGTGCCATTTAGAACTTAGCTGCCAAAATATTATTAAGCTACCTAAATTAGTAAAGTTCTTAGGATTTGATATACCATATTTGTAAAACAACAACAAAAAACCCAAACACTGTTACTAATTCTCTAATAATAAAGACCTTTAAGGTGCCTCCTCAAGTATCATTGAGATATTTTCCTCAGATATATGATTCAGAGAGCTAGTAATGCTGACATGTGGATTGGTCATTAGAGCATAATATACTTCTTTTTCTGGTGCAGGGATTAAACCCAGGGATGCTTAAATATTAACCCCTGAGCCACATCTCTAGACTGGTTGATAATTTGTTTGTTTTTAATTTTGAGACAGATTCTCATCAAGTTGCTTAGGGCCTCACTAAATTGCTAAGTGTGGCTTTGAACTTGTGATCCTCCTGCCTCAACCTCCCAAGTCTCTGGGATTACAGGTGTACGCTACCGCATCTGGCTCAGGACATAATATACTTTTAAATGTACTGAAGTCTTCTCTCTTTATAATCTAGAGTAAGAAAATATTAGACTCAGAATAATGTTCTTATATACTCTAAAACACATAACTTCCTATTAAAATGATTATGCATGTTTTAGATGTATCTGCTATAATTTATTTGGAATACAGTATAAAGGTATTGAATGATCTGAAATCCTTTTTCAGAAACTCCATGGAAATGGGTATCTCTAAACAAAAGGGAAAAAAATGGAACTCATGTATCTGAAATAGTGTTTCATTTGTTTTCAATTTCCCTTCATTCAATCATAGGATTTTAGAGCTGAAAGAAACCTTGAAAAGTAATGAAAATTTACTATAACTTCTTCATTTAACAATGACAAACATTAAGGTTAATAATACAGGTCATTCATGTTTAAATCTAGGGCTTTTTCTTACATCTTCTGAACCACAGTGTTCAAACAATCATTTAAAAAATGCGGCCTAGGTTATCACGGAGACCACCTGTCTCGTTTTGTGACTTAGATATATCATTTTTAGATTCTCAGTATCAAAATGCTCATCTAGCTAGAAAAATTTTTTCTATATGTGTAGGCAAAGGTAGAAAATCACAGAGGTAGGAAAATCAATTCAGGACATTTAGTTATTATAAAAACATCTAAAATCACTTAGAGTATATTTAGCTTTACTATGAAAATTATTCATACTGATACTTCCTGGGACTTCAAGATCAGATAATATTTGACTATAATCTCAGCTACTTGAGGGACTGAGGCAGGAGGATCTCAAATTCAAGGCCAGGCTGGGAAAATTAGCAAGACCTTATCTCAAAATAAAATAAAAAGGGTTGGGGATATAGTTTGGTGATGGAGTACTTGGCTAGCAAATGCAAGGCCCTGGAATCAATTCCTAGTACCATTAAAAAATAATTATATGTTTTTTCCATCTACATTGTGTATATGTATGTGTGTGTGTATATATATGTGTGTGTGTGTGTGTGTATATATTTGACTACACTAAAATGTTTTATAAGTTTTTTCCAGTGTCTCCAATGGTGTTCCTCTGAATTCAATGAACCAAAGTATCACATCACCTTAAAACACTAATAAAATTTTTATGACAATGGCTTTATTTTTAAGACTCCAAACACTTTAAATAAAAATGTAAAAATTAAAATATCTTGGCAGCATTACCCACTGAAATGTGATTGGTAACCTAGCTTAACTATTTTTATTTTGTTAAAGGGTCATATTTAATTGATCTTAAATTATAAACATATAGGCCGTATAAACAGGAGTTCTCTAATGTAAAGGAAAGCACTCTACATCCTAGAGCCATCTCAATAAGATTTTTATTTAATATATTCATCATGTTTTGTTTATTTTTGTTTTTCTGGGGGAGAGGTAGGAAAAAGATATATTTTAAAAAAGTGGATTCTTCTAAGGAAGAGTACCATGGAGCCCTTAAACCAAACATGAACCAATTTTGTATATGCATTAGGGAATTATAAATTTTTTTCATATCGTTACAGATTGTTGTAAAGCTGCAACTCCAAATAACCACATTGCTATTACTGTTCCTCATGGATATAATTTTTTATCATTCAATCATCTAAGAAGACATAGGACTAGAATTGGGAATGCAAAGTTCTGCATTTTTCCAGTACGTAACTCATTCAAGGGCTTTCTGTTTTGACATAGTCTTTTTTGAAAAGGAACAACTCAGTTATGCCCTAAAAGCAATGAGAGAATGGATAGTTTTTCAAGAGTTTGAAAGCAAGTTTTATAACATGTTTAAAGACTTATTATTATGAACTTCTCCATTCTGAAATTATTTTTATTGGGATTTAATAAAGTCAAAATTTATCTTTTAAAATCAAGTGAGTAAATTGGAACATGGTTAAAATCCATATCATGAATTCTAAAGAAATATAAAAATAGTGATTTTTTTTTGTCATTGAGATCTTGATTAAACTCTTAGAGGCATAAAATGATGACTTCTTTTTTTCATTGGTTCTTTTTAGATATCCATGACATTAGAATACAAAATGACAAAATTATAAAAGCACGGAGTACATCTTATTCTAATACAGTCCCCAGTTTTCCGCCTCCCTTCCCTTCCTCTCACCCTCTGTTTTTTTTTGTTGTTGTTGTTGTTGATACACATAACTATAGAATATATATTGATATAGTTATAAAAGCTTGGAGTATACCTTGTTCCAACTCAGTTCCCAGTATTTCTCCTTCCCCTCCCTTCTTTCCACCCCCTGATGTTTTTCGATATACTTGACAACAGGATAAACATTGACATTTTTGTAAAAGCATACAGTACAACTTATTCTAATTCAGTCCCCAGTATTCCCCCTCCCAGTTCTCTTGCCTCTACTCTACTGATCTTTGTTGTTTACTAACAGTATTTTTTTTAATTTGGTGACTTGTTGATGTGCGCATTGATGAGATTCGTTATGATATGTTCATATATGAACATGGGACAGTGAAGTCTGATTCATTCCATGAACTTTCCTGATCTCATTCTTTTTCCTCCATTTCCTTCCCCTTTGTCTATACTAATATTGATTTCTAAAGGCCTACAATCATGAATTCTTTGAGTTATTTTAATTTTTCATGTGTTATGCTTGAAGTTTCAAATTATTGTCAACAATTCAATCTGACAGAATAAATACAGAATAAAAATTTCAGGGCAAGATACCTCTTCCCATACTAGGTGAAGAGGGTAAACTTTCTGGAACAATTTTTTTTCTTAAAGTTGGATTTAACCTAGTGAGTGGGAGGTATGTGCTTTCAGGTAGAAGATAGAATGACTAAGCATGAAACAGTAAGATGTGACTAATTCCCCATCCATGACCAAGAACTTCAATGGTACAACTTATTAATCCAGAAGCATAGGATTTTTAGGGACCGATTAATTTCTTGAAGCCTTAGTTTCCTTTTCTTCAAATAGAAACAGTGATGCTAACATCTTGGAATTGTTATGTGGGCTAAACGTTATGTGGATCTATGTAAAGTGCTTAGTGTGGTACACATTAAGTATTTGATAAGAGGTAGCTACCACTAGAATATATGAGCAAATTTACATATTTTAAATGCAGAACCCAATGCTGGCACTGTTCATGCAAGATTTCAAAAACACAATATATTTTATTCATCTAGAAGTGGTTAACTAAACTAGCAACAAATGCAGCAAACTATATTCTGTTACTTACCCCAAGTTGCTAAATAAACGATATAAAACTTGATGCAAATTATCTAGAATAATGAGGGCATTATGTTTTGAAGGGATCTTGTTTTGATCCCACAACTCAGTCTCCATGATGGCTTGTATAGAGAATGTTAGGCTGCTCCAAGAAATGCCAAGGAAGCCTATTTTTTCAATGCAACTCTATAGACTATTACCTGGTTGGAGAATTTTCCTGATCATTGATTAATAAAGAGGAAGGGTAGGCCTAACCAGATGGTTCCTTGTCCCTAAGGATCATGTACATAAGAGGGTTAGAAAATTCTGCTATTTTTTAAAGTAAAAATTCACTCTAGGTGAAATATTCTTACTGATCCCATTTTATGAAGATGTTAGAAGTTAATTCTTTGTTTTATTGTTCTGCTGACTTTTACTCATGGTAACTTGTTTTCCTTTGTTCTTTGCGATTTTGGAATTGGAGCTCACAGTGAGCAAGGCTGATAGTTGAAATGAAGGCCAGTCTTATAGATAGAATTTCCAGATGTTTCTACCAGTGACCATGGGACTGTGCCCATGGGACTAGCCAGAAGCCCCTTAATCCTAGATGAGTATATACTTCATCCATGGGATTCTGCGCTCAGGGCTGGCACAGCACAACCTGAAGTGTGTGCTCACATGATTGTCACACTCGCAGCCCAGGAGAAGAGTTTTCCCCATTCCATGTTCGATATCTCTAATAAAGGAAACACTAAATCCAAGTGCAGTTGGGGTGGTTGGAGGCAGACATTACTTCCAAGTGAGTGGAGAGTTTGAGTAATAAAAGCACTCATATATAAAAAGAGACTAGCTAACTTGTCACATCCTTTTCTTTCAATATGGGTTAAAGGGATCCTTATATGGTAGGGAGCTCCATACCAATAATGCAGTGTCTCTTTTGTTGCTTCTCTTTGTGTTCTAATTCTTGATTCTAAAGGTACCAACCAATTAGCTTGGTGCTTCCAATAGTTGCACATGGTGACCATAAAAATTTAGTAAACATTAAATAACTCATTTTATGCTTTAATTTGTATATGAGTATGTCTGGATGTCATGTTTGAAATATGATCCTGATTCCTTACATTGGCAATTAGTTGGCAAATGTGAGAATCATATTTTAAGTAATATTTAATTAAACCTCAAAATCTTAAATAAAAATTTTATTTGCTTAAGATTTTTATTTTAAAAGTTCATATGCATTGATCACAACTCATGTTGACATTTTCATTTTAATAGAAAATTTTTAGGAACAAAGTACCTTTTAAAAATCAAATGTAGTTGGGGCTAGAGAGGTGTTCAGCAGGAGAGCACTTACCTGGCATGTGCAAGGACCCAAATGTGAACCCCAGCACCACTATAAAACTAAGTGGAAGAAAAGCCAGATGAAAAAATTATCTCTGTCTTTTTTAAAAAAATCAAATGTAAAA
>PVKS010024714.1:15521-30829 GCA_004027875.1 Aplodontia rufa | reverse complement strand
CCCAGAAGAGCTAGAATCAGCACATTACAGTGACACAGCAAAATCAATGTTCATAGCAGCTCAATTTACAATAGCCAAATTATGGAACCAACTCATACTCTCATGACTGGATGAATGGATTCCAAAACTGTGTGTATGTATATGTATGTATATATATATATATATATATATATATCCAAAGCAACATATAATCCAGGGGAACCATAGAATAATTCTCATTTTTTTATTTTTATTTTTTAAAGAGAGAGAGACAGTGAGAGAGACAGAGAAAGAGAGAAACAAATTAGTTTTTCACATGGCCTTAGTTGCTCCAACACTTAGTTGTGTACGTGGTGCTGGGGTTTGGACCCAAGTCCTTGTGCTTGCCAGGCAAGCGCCGAAACCGCTGAGCCACTGCTCCAGCCCTAATTCTCATTTTTTATCATCTTTAGTGTATGGTTAAGTATGTGTCTATAAGAACAAGACACTCTGTATGTAAGAGGACATGGGCAAAAGTCCTCACAAGTATCCTCCCATAATTGTTTGTCCTCTATTACTTACAACAAATCAAAAATTATCTACATATCACCACTCTTAGAAATCACCCATATAGCAAGTGCTTCATAAAAGTCAAATGATATAGTGAGATTAAAGAATTCTTGGTTCACAAATGTCCATAGCTATTCTGAACATGTTCTCTTTTAGGTAGAAAGTTGCTTTCAATCTGCAAAAGTAAAAAGGCTGACTGATACCTATGGTTAAAAGAGAAATGTGGAAATTGCAATTTTATTATTAATAAGCTATGTAGTCTAGGTCATTCACTAAACATGTTAAGTCTCAGGATATTATTTGATTGTCAAATGATCTTCCAGTTCTAATGTTTAGACATTTGACAATAAAGACATATCTTATCTACTGCTTAAAAAGGCTGATTATTTTAGTCACATGCACACACACAATCTCTCACATTCCTATATTAGAAATAAATCACAAAGTTTCTTCAGATTTTTTGGTTTCTATAGAGACTGATCCAGAACAGTTGAGAGATGCTTTTGAACGACATTTATTAAGGAATGAACACCACACAGTACCAAAGAATCTCCCTGGTAGGAAAAAAAGTTTTCAAGTCTAATATTTCTCATTTTTTATTGACTTTGGAAAATGGCTAAGCCTGTGTCTCTAAGGACAAAGGGTAGCAGAGCATGCATAAAATTCCTTACAAGGACCCTCCCATAATTGTTTGTACTCTGTTACTTAGTAGAAATAGAAAATTAGCTACATATCATTACTCTTAGAGTTTATCCATTTAGCAAGTGCTTCATAAAAGTGAAACGATATAGGCAGCTTAGAGTATTATTGGTTCATATATGTCTATTGCTATTCTAATCACTTTCTCTTTCCAGTTTAAAAAAGTTGCTTTCAATCTGCAGAAGTAAAGCAGCTGAGTGATACCTCTAGTTAAAGGGGAATGTGGCAGTTACAGTTTTATTATTAACTGGATATGTGGTTTTGGTCATTGACTAAGGAAGTTAAGCCTCAGTATTTTGAGGCCTCTTTGACTGCCCAATGACCTTCTAGTTCTAATGTTTAGAGATCAGACAATCCAGACATATCACTCTAATACTTATCTATTATTTTAAAAAGCTAATTATGTTAGTCACACACACATATCTCATATTTTGTTAGGAATACCTCACTATATGTTTGAAATCTTTTTGTTTTATGATCCCCAGGTATATAACATCTTTATCTTTCTTCTCTCCAGATGTCTTATTCCCTTCACCTGAATATGAACTCCTATTATTGAATAATATTGTTGTCTTCACATGGGAGTTAGACAGACCACAGGTGTTCCTGTTATGGTCTAAGATCTCAGGCGTTCCTGAAAATTTCATCTCATGACTATGTCTTCATCATCATATGTTAACCCTTCAGAGGACTTGCTCTTATTTCATCATATATATTATTCTACACACACACATATATCTTACATTTCTATATTAGGAATACCTCACAAAGTATTTTGAAAAATATTTTTATTTCTACAGAGACCGATCCAGAACATTTGAAAGATGCTTTTGGACAACATTTATTAAAGAGTGTACACCATACACAACCAAAGAATCTCCCTGGTAAGAAAAAAAGATTTCAAATCTAAGATTTCTCAGAATTTTGCCATTGGATAATGGATAAGTATATGTCTGTCATAGTGAAAACATTATCTGTGTGTCACAATACATCAGCAAAAGTCCTTACAAGTACCCTCCCATAACTGTTTGTACTCTGTTACTTAGGAGTTAGAATTCATCCATTTAGCAAGTGCTTCATAAAATTCAAATGACATAGTGAGCTTAGGGCATTATTGGTTCATAATGTTCCAATGCGATTCTAATCAGGTTCCCTTTTAGATAATTGCTTTCAATCTGCAAATGTAAAGCAGTGACTGACTGATACTTGTGGTTAAAGAGGAATATGACAGTTTACAATTTTGATGTTAACTAGATATATAATGTTGGTTATTCACTAAAGAAGTTAAGCCTCAGTATCCTGAGGCATATTTGATTGCCAAATGACCTTTTGGTTCAGAGACTACACAATGCAGACATATCATTATAATTCTTACCCAGGTTAACTATGTGAGTTAACAAACACACACACATGCATGAACATACTCACATTTGTATTTTTGTAATAATTTATAAAGTATTTTGGAATCTTTTTATTTCTATGGAGACCGATCCAGAACACTTGAGAGATGCTGTTGGACAACATTTATTAAAGAGTGAAGTCAAGACTCTACCACTGAATTTCCCTGTTAGGAAACAAATATTCAAGTCTAATATTTCTCAATTTTAGTTGTCTTTAGGGTATGGTTAAATATGTGTCTGTAATTAATGACACTATCTGTACATACCAGGACATGGACAGAAGTCCACACAAGTACACTCCCATAATTGTTTGTACTCTGTAATTTAATAGAAGTAGAAAATGAGCTACATATCTTTATTCTTTGAAATAACTCATCCATTTAGCAAGAGCTTCATAAAAGTCAAATGATATTGAGCTTAGAATATTACCAGTTCACATATGTCCAATGCTATTCTATCACATTCTCTTTCCAATTTAGTTAGAAAATAGATTTCAAAATGCAAAATAAAACAGTTGACTGATATCGGTGGTTAAAAGAGAAATTTTATTATTAATGGGATATGTGGTGTTCACTCACTAAACAAGTTAAGGCTATCATGAGGTTTATTTGATTGCCAAATTATATTGCCAAATGTTTAGAAATTAGACAATCCCTACATACCATTATAATTCTTATTCATTGTTTAAAAAAGGCTTACGTTAGTGTCACACACACACAAACACACATGCACACATACATATATCTCACACTTGTATATTTGGAATACCTCACAAAGTGTTTTGAAATCATTTTATTTATACAGATACTAATCCAGAACACATCAGAGATGATTTTGGACGACAGCTATTAAAGAGTGAACATCAGACCCTACCACGGAATCTCCATGGTAGGTAAAAATTTTCAAGTCTAATATTTCTTATTTTTTATTGTTTTTGGAATATGGTCTATAAGGGCAAGATCCTCTGTATATAACAGGACGTGGGTGAAAGTACTCACAGGGACCTTCCCATAATTGTTTGAACTCTGGTACTTAGCAGAAATAGAAAATAAGCTATATTTCATTACATTGTATGCATTCTTCTAGCAAGTACCTTATAAAAATCATATGATATAGCAAGCTTAGAGTATTATTTGTTCACATATGTCCATTACTATTCTAACCATGTCCTCAAATTTAAATAGAAAACTGCTTATAATCTGTAGAAGTGAAATGGTTCACTCAGACCTGTGGTTAAAAGAGAAATGTGGTGGCTAAATTTTATTATTAACTGGATATGGTGTCTTGGTCATTCATGAATCATGTTAAGTATCAGTATCAGTACTGTGAAGTTTATTTAATTGCCAAATGAACTTCCAGTTTTAATGTTTAGAGATCAGACAATCCAGACATATCATTATAAGTCTTACCCATTATTTAAGAAGGCTAATTGTGTTAGTCACACACACACACAAATACACACCCAAACACATATTGCTCAACTTCCTATATTGGGAATGCCTCACAAAGTATTTTGATATCTTTTTATTTCTATAGACACCCATCTAGAACGCTTGAGAGATGCTTTTGGACAGCATTTATTAAAGAATGAATTCAAAACACAACCTAAGAATCTTCCTGGTAGGAAAAAAAATATCATATTCAATATCCTCATTTTTTATCATCTTTGGAAAATGGATAAGTATGTGTCCATAATGACAACACTATCTGTCTGTTATAGGACATGGGCAAATTCCTTACAAGGATCCTCCCATAATTGTTTGTATTCTATTACTTACTAGAAATAGAACATTATCTATATATCATTATTCTCTGAACTCATGCATTCAGTAAGTGCTTCATAAAAATCAAATGATATGGTGAGCTTAGGGTATCCTTGGTTCACTTATTTTAATCATGTTCTCTTTCCAATTTAGATAGAAAGTTGCTTTCAATCTGCAAAAGTAAAAAGGCTGACTGATACCTTTGCTTAAAAGAAAAATATGGCAGTCACAATTTTATTTTTAAATGGATATGCAGTCTTGGTAATTCAATAAACATGTTAAGCCTTTTACTAAGGCTTATTTGATTGCCAAATGACTTTCCAGTTCTAATGTTTAGAAATTAGACAATCCAGACATATAGTTATAATTCTTGTTTTTAAAAAAGGCTAATTATGTTGTACCTACCACACACACATATATATCACATTCCTGATTAGTAATACCTCATAAAGTGTTTTGAATCTTTATCTTTATAGAGACTAATCCAGAATACTCAGGAGAAGCTTTTGGACGACATTTATTAAAGAGTGAAGTCAAGACACTACCACTTAATCTCCCTGGTAGGAAAAAATATTCCAGCCTAATATTTTTCATTTTTAATTGTCTTTAGAGGATGGTTAACTATTTGTCTGTAATGACAACATTATCTATATATAACAGGACGTGGACAGTAGTCCTCACAAGTACCCTCCATAATTATCTGTACTCTGTTATTTACTAGAAATAGAATATTAGCTACATATCACTAGTCTTCGAATTCATACCTTTGTAAGTACTTCATAAAACCCAAAAGATATTGTGAGCTTAGATGAGTATAGTTCACACATGTCCAATGCTATTCTAATCTTGTTCTCTTTCTGATTTAGATAGAAATTGCTTCCAGATTGCAAAAGTAAAATAGCTGTTTAATACCTGTGGCTGTAAGAGGAATATGGCAATTAAAATTTTATTATTAACTGGATATGTGGTCTTGGTCATTCACTAAACAAGTTAAGCTTCAGTATCATGAGGATTATTTGGTTACCAAAAGTCCTTACAGTTCTAACATTTAAAGATTAGACAATCCCTACATATCATTTTAATTCCTATTCATTGTTTAAAAAGGCTTATTATGTTAGTGTCACACACACACATACACACAACTTTACAATCCTAATTAGGAATATCTCAAAAAGTGTTTTGAAATCTGTTTACTTCTGTAGAGACTGATCCAAAAGATTTAAGAGATGATTTTGGACAACATTTATTAAAGAGCGAACACCAGACACTACCAAATAATCTCCATGGTAGGTAAAAATTTTTGAAATCTACTATTTCTCATTTTTATCTATTTTGGAGTATGGTTAAGAGACAGGACTCTCTGTATATAGCAGAACATCAGTAAAATCCCTCACAAGTACCCTCTCATAATTGCTTGTACTTTGCTACTTAGGTAGAAATAGAAAATTAGCTAACATTATTCATTGGTACTCATCCATTTACCAAGTGCCTCATTAAAAATCAAATGATACAGTGAGCTTAGAGTATTGGTTCCAAAGCTGTTCTAATCACATTCTCTTTCCAATATAGACAGAAATTTGCTTTCAATCTGCTAAAGTAAAATGATTGATTTATACCTGTGGTAAAAAGAGTAATATGGTAGTTACCACTTTATTATTAACTGGGTATGTGGTCTTGTTCATTCACTGAAAACATTAAGCCTCAGTATCCCAAAGCTTATTTCCAATGGCCTTCCAGTTTTAATGTATGGAGATTAGATAATCCAGACATATCTTTAAAATTTTTACCCATTTTTTCAAAAGCCTAATTTTGTTAGTCACACACACACACACATACACACACACACACGTACACACACATGTACACACACCTCACATTCCTTTATTAGAAATACCTCATGAATGTTTTGAATTTTTTTAAAATTTCTGTAGAGACTTATCCAGAACACTTGAGAGATTCTTTTGAACAACATTTATTAAAGAGTGAATTAAAGACACTCCCAATTAATCTCCTTGGTAAGAAAACATCTAATCCTAATATTTCATGTTTTTAAAGTTCTTGGAGTTTGATTGAGTATGTGTCTTTTAGGACAACACTACCTCTACTTTATCATGACATGGGCAAAAATCTTCATGGCTGCCTGCCTATAATGTTTTTTCATTCTGTTAACAACTAGAAACAGAAAATTGGCTAGGTATCATTACTTCTGTAACTCATTCAATCAGCAAGTAATCTATGAAAATTAAATTATATAGTGAGCTTAGAATGTTATTGGGGGGAAAAAAAAGAATGTTATTGGGGAAAGTATATCCAAAGTTATTCCTGTCATTTTCTATTCCCGCTTTATATAGAAAGTTGTTTTGAATATGCACAATCAGAAAGACTTGCTGTTATATGTGATAAAAAGAAGAAAATATGTTATTTCCTCTGTAATCTCAGGCATGGTAATAATATGATAGCTGTAGTAGCGTACTTTAGTTGTGTGATATAATTCAGATATTTTAATACTTTCTTTAGTTGTGGAGTTTCCGTGTTCTATAAGTCATTCCTTGATCTCTGGTATTGTATTCAAAGGTATTGTATTCTTAGCTGCTCAAATATATCAGTCTCCTCTGGAAACACCTTCACAACACACCCTAAAATAATACTTTATGTGTTCTTTAAGTATTCCTGAACGTAAATTTACTCCTAAAATAACAGAAAAATAAAATAAAGAGACACTAAGAGAGAAATCCTCCAAAGTCATTGTCATTTTTTTTTTAAAGAGAGAGAGGGACACAGAGAGACAGAGAAAGTGAGAATCAACTTTATTTAGTTTTCCATCTGGTTTTATTGTTCTGACACAGTTCTGTAAGGGGTGCAGGGTTTGAACCAGGTCCTCACACATGCCAGAGAAGCACCTTAACCACTGAACCACCACTCTAGCCCACAAAGTCATTGTCATTTAAAAGTGATTTTGTGCATGCCAAAGCTGCCCTTAGAGGTGTAACATTAGACACTTCATGTTGCAGTAAGAAGATACTTCAGTAAAACAATTCAGTCATATTACTAAACAAATAAATAGATGGAAACCAATAACATGACTCTAGGAGAAAATCAGTACCCAGAACTGCTACATTATGTACATAAGATGTCAGAGTTAGGAGTCATTAAAAGAAACGGTTACATATGACCCCCACGCAGGAAAAAAGCAGGTAACTTTTTTGTGAGAATTTTCATTGTTGCATTGTGCAGAAAAAGACTAATAAATAGTTAATTTTAAATACATTGATAAAGCAAAGGGAAGCTATTCTTAAAGAATAAAAAGAAGGTATGATGACAGTGTCTCATCAAATAGAAAATAGCTACACAGGAATAAAAAATACTTTATAAATAATCACATGTAAATTATGATTCAAAAAGCATAAAAACTGCATGAAAAAGTGTACTGGGGAGCACAAGTACATTTAAATTGCTATGATAAAGAATTAGTGAACTTGTTAGGAGCATATAGAATGCAGAGAGAGAAATGAGCAAAAAAATTTTGAAGAAATAACAGCTGAAACTTTGAAAAATACTTAATGATAAATACAAATCTATATATCCAAGATAAACGAAATCTATATAAAATAAAACAAAAAGTCCATTACTCTCAGGTCCATCATTGTAAAAAAATGTTGAAACACAAAGAGAAAATCTTAAAAGCAGCAAGGAAAACAAAACAAAACCAAAGCAATGAATTGTGTAAAAGGGAACACAAGTATATTAGTTAGGGTTCTCCCGAGAAACTGAACCAATAAGATGACTATGGGATGCTGGTAGCATCATGCAGTCCAACATCCTAGGCATGTAAAGCCAGCAGGTCACAGGTATACATCTTTGAGTCCAAAGACCAGAGACTCTAGAGTTCTGATGTCAAGGGCATGAGGAAACTGTATCCCACTTGCAAGACAGAGGAGAGAGGAGAGAGGCAAGCTGATATGTGGTATATGTGGAAGATCTCCCTCTTAGCTGCTCAAACATATCAGTCTCCTCTGGAAACACCTTCACAACACACCCTAAAATAATACTTTATGTGTTCTTTAAGTATTCCTGAATGTAAATTTGCTCCTAAAATTAACCCACATACCCAATATGATTAAATGTTGCTTAAATCAGAAATTGTTTAGGCCAGAAGGTAGTATAATGGCATATTCCAAGAGCTAAAGAAGAAAAAAAAAACCCAGTTATTGAAGATTTATATATCCAGCAAAGTTTTCTTCCAACAAAGAAGATGAAATGACAAGGTAGCAGAAGCAAGCTACGCAACAAATCTCCTCACTATTCCAAAAGGTAGCAGTGAATAGCAGAATTGAGCAGCAGGTAACAAAATAAATGTTGTAAGAATCTATATTACATAGACTGAGACCTGGAGAGATTGGAAGATAAAGTAACGGATTAGAAATGAACTCCTAGTGCGATAACTCCTAATTCCTGCGCAGAGGAAGTGAGGGGGAGGGCAGCAGAGAGAAAGTGATGGGAAGAACAGACATTCTCTTAAGCTCTCCACTTAAAAACAGTTGGATAGGCAGTAAAAACTTAAAGTCCAACAGTTAAAAAGAAGAAGGAGAACAAGGGGAAGGGAAAGGAGAAGGGAAAGAAGACACTCCTTAAACCAGCACAAACAGTTAAAAAGCAAATCCTGCAAACAAAGCTGAGCCTGGTTCTGCAGCCATCTTGTGGCACACCCAGCCAACCAGTCACCCTCTTAAATCAGGGCCAGGGTCTTTCCACGTCTAGACAGCTGCAAATTAAATCAGAGAGAAGTCCCCTGTAGTGGACCCACTTAAGAACCTGACCAGAAAGAACTTCTACAAAGACTGTTACTAGTGATAGAATTGCTAAAACCCTCTCCCCTTCCCTCTGTACCACAAGCAAAGGGAACAGAGAAGGCTGGTGGGCTCCTGTACCAGGGAAGTGCACTAAGGCATGTTAAGGCTTGGTTGAGAGTTCTGCACAGCTTCCCACTCACACATTTGACTCAGAGGCAATAGGCAGCTTTGGCTCCAACCAGGGGAGGGTGGATTCACCAGTTCCCTACAGTTGGAATGGGGGAGAGTCACCATGGGAAGCCTGTGGACTGCACCCAGCATCACAGCACCACACCAGAGGGAAGCAGCCCAAATATCCAGCAACATATATAATTTGGGAAATTACCAAATGTGATACAACAGAAACGGGCAGGTAACAATCTTAATAGGTGCACTGACTAAACTGTGACCACAGTTGTCAAGCAACAGAACATTGTTTGGATACACAGCAAACACAGAGAACTTCAGAGCCTGCATGCTGAACTTCTGAAACATTAGAAACAACCAACTCACCACACTGTACCCTCTGAGCTGTCAGCAGCAGGCCTCTGAGCAGAAAAACCAGAAGCTTCTGGTAGATGGTTCATAGCAACTAAATAGCAACTAAAGAAATGGTTCTGTGCACATGCAATGTGTGAGAGATCCATAAGAAAAAATTGATGGACATCTGCTAAATGTTCAAACCCCAAGAATTTTTATCACCTTGATATGATACATTACAAACAACTCTAATGTCAACTTTGATCATATAGATACCCCTTAACTTGAATGATAATTGTTAATATAATACCCAATATTGTACCTACAAACCATTTAAATATATCTCATTTAATTCTTTAAAGCATTAATTGAAATCAATCTATCTTTGTTTTCCTAGCTCTAGATTATACCTGCCTCTCTTACCATCTACTCAACTTCATACATTATCCATTACTACCTCAAATACCTGTTTTGGTCAGATTTTTCATTACTGCGATTAAAAGACCTGATGAGAACAATTTTAGGAGGAAAAGTTTATTTGGGGGGCTCACAGTTTCAGAGGTCTTAATCCATAGAAGGCTGACTCTACTCCTTGGGGCTCAAGGTGAGACTGAACATCATGACAGAAGAGTGTGGCAAAGGGAAACGGCTCCAGGAAGCAGAATTCCACTGACCAGCTACAAAATATATATCTCAAAGGCATGCCCCCCAATGACCCACTCACTCCAGCCACACACTACCAGCCTACAATTTCCAGTTAATCCCTATCAGGGGATTAACTCATTGAGTGGGTTAAAGCTGTCATAACCCAATCATTTTACCTCATTCTTCCTAGATTGTCTCACATATTGAGCTTTTGGTGGTCATTTTTCATACAAACCATAACAACACCTATTCACCTATCTCACCTTTTTACCTTGGTGTGAATTAACCTATTTTAGCATCTCTCTCCCACTTTCTCTCTGTCCTTCTTTTTGCCTCTCCCATTTACCCAATCTTTTTCCCTCCTTCTAGCACTCACTTAAAGTAACAGTAAGGATACTAAATTTAACTATAAATCTTTTGACTTGTTCCAGAACTTTATTATAAGGTTTATACCTGAATTTGAGGAATTGAAAAGAAAATTTGCAGTAAACTTTTATTCTTAGAAGGTCAATGGAATTAGACTGGCTCAGAAGTCATTATAGTAAATATGCCACAGTGGCATCTCATAAAGTGGTGCTAATATAGGTATCAGTAGAGGTCAAATATTGAATTAAAATATAAATATTTGGAAACCTACCCAATCCTGGAATCTTAAGAAAAAGAAGCTCATAAGATAATCCTCTACTTAAAAGAAGAAATTAGAACTATACTGATAGATGGGTATACTTACAAACAATATGAAAAAACAAGGGATCAAACCATCCCAAACTACCCATAATACATCATCAAAAGACATCAATGACACCATAGTGGAATAATGTCAGAGAAGGAATTTAGAAAATTTATACTTAAACTGTACTATGAGCTAAAAGACAATGTAATGAATGAAATCAGAGAGGAAATACAGAAAGTGAAACATTACTTCAAAAAATAGATAGAGATTCTGAAAAAGAAACAAATGAAAAACCTTCAAATGCAGAAATCCATAAATCAATTTTAAAATACAGTGGAAAGCATCACCAATTGTTTAGATTACTTTGAAGACAGATTTTGGGACCTCAAAGACAAAGTATATAATCTTGAAACAGTCAACAATAGAGAAAAGATATTTTAAAAATGAATAGAATATTCAAGAAATCTGGGACAACACTAAAAATCTAAAGTTAAGATTCATCACTACACATGAAGGTTCTGAAACACAAACTAAAGGAATACATAATCTTTTCAATCAAATAATTTAAAAAATTTCCAACTCTTAAGAATGAAATGGAAATTCAAATTCAAGAGGCATATGGGATTCCAAATATACAAAATTACAACAGACCCATTCCAAGACAAATTATTATAAAAATGCCTAACATACAAAAGAATTTTAAAAGATGCAAAAGAACAATGACAGATCACACTTAGAGATAAACCAATCTAGATTTCTTTTTATTTTTTTTTTTGTTAGTGCATGATAGTTTTATACAGTTTGGAATTACTTGTCACAAATTCCTAGATACACACAATTCAGTCATACAATTTGTTCATATCACCCCCACATCCCTCTATATCTCTCTTCCCCTCCCCTGATCCTTTGCCCTTTCTTCTGGGTCCTATATTGTGCCTAAAAAATCTTCTTATGACATAATTCTTATGCTTCTGAAGAAATTATATATATATATGCTTATAGAATATACAGTGACATTTATAACTGCTTGGAATGTACCTTGCTTTATCTCAGTTCCAACATTTCTCCTTCTCCTCCCTTCCTATCATCCCTTGCTATTCTACAAAATATGTGTAGAATATGGGATTAAACATTTATGTTTTTGTATAGATATGCAGCATAGCTTGTTTAAATATCTTATGAAGCATCTTGCAACTGTATCTCATAAATTTTAACATTTTGCATTCTTGTTCTATGGATCTAATACATGAGTTTGTCTACTTTACTCCCAAGCCTGGGTTTGGGTCCAGCCTCCACAAATGAGGGATACCATTTGGCCCTTGACTCTCTGAGTTTGGCTAACTTTGCTCAACATGATTTCTTCTAACGTCATCCATATTTACCTTCAATAGATGCAATATCATTGTTTTTAATAGCTGAGTAGAACTCCATTGTATATATGTACCAGAGCTTTTGGATCCATTCATCCAGTAAGGGGCACCTGGGTTGGTTCCATAATTTAGCTATTGTATACTGAGCTGCTATGAACATGGATTTTGCTGTGTCACTGTAATGTGCTGATTCTAATTCCTCTGGGAGAATACCCACAAGAGACAAAGCTGGGTCATATGGTGGATCCAACCCTAATTTTTTGAGAAGTCTCCACACTGTTTTCAAGAGTGGCTGGATCAGTCTGCAATTCAACAAACAGTGTGCTAATGCTCATATCTCCACACAACCCCTCCACCATTTGTTATTTTTTGTATTCTTCATCTTTGCCAGTCTGACTGGAGTGAGGTGAAATCTTAATGTAATTTTGATTTGCATATCTCTGATTGCCAGTGATTTAGAATACTTTCTCATGTATTCATTGGTGTGCTCAATGTTCTCTGTTAAGCAGTTTCTGTTTAGCTCTCTGGCCCATTTATTGATTGGATTATTTGTGTTTTTATCATTGAGTTTTTTGAGTTTTCTGTAAATTTTGGATATTAGTCCCCTGTCTGAGGGATCATAGGCCATGATTCTCTGCCATTCTGTAGGTTGTCTCTTGACTGTTTTGACTATTTCCTTGGCTGTACAGAAATTTTTAGTTTAATAGCATCCCACTCATTGATATTTGACTGTAATTCTTTCACTTTAGGATCCTTGTTGAGGAAGTCGTTACCAACTCCCATATCCTGGAGTGTTGGTCCTAATTTTTCTTCTAGCAGTTGAATGGTAACTGGTTTAATTACTAATTCCTAGATCCATTTAGAATTGATTTTTGTGACCAGTGAGAGATAAGAATCTGATTTCAGTTTTCTACAAGTAGCTGTCCAGTTTGTCCAGCACCATTTGTTGAATAGGCGCTCTCTCCTCCATGTTATATTTTGACCTCCTTTGTCAAATATCAGATGTTTAAAGAATTGTGGGTTTGTCTCAGAGTCTTCTATTCTATTCCATTGGTCTCCATTCCTCTTTTGATATCAATACCATCCTGTTTTCACTACTACTACAGCCCTACAGTATAATTTTAGATCTGGTTTTGCAAAACCACCTGTTTCATCTTTCTTGCTTAGTAATGTTTTGGCTATTCTGGGTTTCTTGTTGTTCCACATGAATTTGAGAATTGCTTTTTCTATATCTACAAAGAATGGCATTGGAATCTCGATGGGGATTGCATTGAGTCTGTAAAGTGCTTTTGGTAGAATGACCATTTTAATTATTAGTTCTGCCTAACCAAGGAAACAGAACATCTTTCCATCTTCTCACTTCTTCTGTGATCTCTGTTGTTGTTTTTGTTTTTTTTCAGGGCTGAGGCCCGAACTCCAGGCCTTGTGCATGCTAAGCAAGCGCTCTGCCACTGAGCTAAATCCCCAGCACTGTATTTTATTCTTTTAGAGGATATTGTGAATGGGACCATTTCCTAATTTCTTCTTCTTTCCTAATATTGTTGGCATATAGGAAAGTTATTGATTTATGGGTGCTGACCTAGTAGCCTGCTTTTTTGTGAAATCTGTTTATTATAGTTCTAGCATTTTTCTGGTGGAGTGTTTTGGATCTTCCAGATATAATATCATGTTATCAGCAAAAAAGGATAGTTTGACTTCCTCCCTTCCTATTCTTATCCCTTTGATTTCGTCCTCTAGCCTGATTGCACTAGCCAGGGTCTCAAAGACTACATTGAATAAAAGTGGTGAAAGCGTGCAGCCTTGTCTTGTTCGTAATTTCAGCGGAAATGCTTTCAACCTTTCTCCATTTAGCATTATATAGCTGAGGGTTTGGCATATATGGCCTTTACAAAGTTAAGATAAGTTCCTTTGATCCCTATTTTCTCTAGAGTTTTGAGCATAAATGGTTGCTGGATTTTATCAAAGGCCTTTTTTGAAATGATCATATGGTTTTTGTCCTTAATTCTGTTTAAATGATGAATTACATGTATTTATTTGTGTATGTTGAACCAACATACATGGAATGAAGACCAATTGATCATGATGAATAATTTTCTTGATTTGTTTTTGAATGCAGTTTGTAAGAACCTTATTAAGGATTTTTGCATCGATATTCATGAGGGATATTGGTCTGTAGTTTTCTTTCCTTTTTTTTTTTTTTTTTTTTTGATGTGTCTTTGTTGAGTTTTGGTTTCAGAGTTATGATTGCTTCACAAAAAGTATTTGGGAGAGTTCCCTCTTTTTCAATTTCTTGGAATAGCTCCATAAGGAGAGGTGTTAGCTCTTCTACAAAGGTATGGTAAAAATCCACAGAGAATCCATTAGTTCCTGGGCTATTCTTCTTTGGAAGACTTTTAATTGCTGTATGGATTTTGGTTCCTGTTATTGGGCTGTTTAGGATTTAATGTCATCCTGTGTCAATTTGGGAATGTTGTATGTGTCTAGGAATTTGTCCATGTCATACAGATTATGTGATTTTGAGGAATATAGTTTTTCAAAATATGATCTTATAATTTGTTGGATTTCCATAGGGTCAGTGGTGATCACTCCCTTTTCATTGGAGATTTTATTGATTTGCTTAATTTCTCTCCTCTTGGTTAGATTCGCTAGTGGTCTATCTTGTTTATTTTTTCAAAATACCAGCTTTTTGTTTCATTGATTATTTTTATTGTTTTTTTGTTCTCAATTTCATTGATTTCAGCTCTGATCTTGATTATTTCCTGTCTTCTGCTGGTTTTGGGGTTAGCTTACTCTTCCTTTTGAAGGGCTTTGAGATGAAGCAAAAGCTTATGTATTTGGGATCTCTCTTCATTTTTAATGTGGGCACTCAGTGCTATGAATTTTACCCTTAGGAAAGCTTTCAGGCTGTCCCAGAGGTTTCG
>PVKS010024714.1:0-15421 GCA_004027875.1 Aplodontia rufa | reverse complement strand
CCCATTCTTCATTTAATATAGTATTATTCAACCTCCATGAATATGTGTGTTTTCTGTTATGATTATTACTGTTGATCGCTAGGGTCATAGCATTGTGATCTGACAGGACACACGGGACGATGTCTACTTTTTTATATTTGCTGAGATTACCTTTATGAACCAGAATATGATCTATTTTGGAAAAAGATCCATGTGCTGCAGAGAAGAAGGTGTATTCTGCTAACTTGGGATGGAAAATTCTATATATGTCTGTTAAGTCCATTTGGTTTATGGAGTTATTTAGGCTGGAGATTTCTTTATTGATTTTTTGTTTTGATGATCTGTCTAATGGTGACAGTGGAGTGTTGAAATCTCCCAGTATTATTGTGTTGTAATCCACGAGTGGTTTGATGTCATGAAGTAATTTATTCACGTAGTTGGGTGCATTATTGTTTGGAGAGTTAATATAAACTATTGTTATTTCTTCATGTTGAAGGGTTCCATTTAGTACTAAATAGTGGCCTTCTTTGTCTCTTCTGATTGATATATGTTTGAAATTTACTTTGTCAGATATAAGTATAGCTTATATATATATATATAAGTATATATATAAGATATAAGTAAGATATATCTTATTTGTATATAAGATATATATAAGATATAAGATGTACATAAGATATAAGTATAGCTTATATATATAAGATTGTTTTATTGGGCCATAAGCATGGTAGATTTTTTTCCCATCCTTTCACCCTTAATCTGTGGATGTCATTGCCTGTTAGGTGTGTTTCTTGTAAGCAGCATATGGTTGTATTTTGTTTTTTGATCCAGTCCCCAAGTCCGTGTCTTTTGAGTGGTGCATTTAGACCATTCACATTCAGTGTTAAGATAGAAGTGTCTAATTGATTCATAGTTATTGTGTCTTATTTAGCTAGTTCGGTGGTTGCCTTGGTTAGTTATTGCTGGGTGATACTTTCACTGAAATTCTTCAGTTTGTGGGTTTTTGGTATCAATTGCTTGTTCTTCTGTCTGGAGTGTTTCCTTGAGAATTCTTTGTAGGGCAGGTTTTCTGTTGACAAATTCTGCCGGTTTTGTTTTATCATGGAAAGTTTTTACTTCTCCATCAAATTTGAAGCTTAGTTTTGCTGGGTATGGAATTCTAGGCTGCATGTTGTGGTCATTTAGACATTGAAAGATATTATTCCAAGACCTTCTTGCTTCCAGCATCTGGGTTGAAAAGTCACAGACAATTCTTATTGGCTTGCCTCTGAATGTGATTTGGCGTTTCTCCCTTGCTGCTTTTAATATAGTTTCCTTGATATCCCTGTTGTACATTTTGAATATAATGTGTCTTGGTGAGTTTCTCTTTTGATTAGGCCTGTTGGGTGTCCTGTAAGCTTCCTGGATGAGCATGTCAGATTCTATTTTTATGTGGGAAAAGTTTTCTTCCACGATCTCTTTGAGAATATTCCTCATACCATTGATGTGTGTCTCAATTTCTTCCTGTATTCCAATTACTCTCAGATTGTTCCTTCTCATTTCATCCCAGACATTCTTGAAATACTGGTCATGATCTCTTAATTGTTTTTCTTTTTTGGTGTCGGTGAGTTCTAGCTTGATCAACCTGTCTTCATTGTCGAAAGTTCTTTCTTCAGTAGCAGAGGTTCCATTTTCTACTGAAGTTAGTCTATTATTGAATTCTTGCATGGTCCCTCTCATGTCATTGACTGCAGATTTTAGGTCTGTAACTTCCTTTTTGAGGGAATCTATTACTTTAATGATCGAGTTTCTCAACTCTTGAGTTTTCTCGTTTATTCCCTTCATTATCTCTTCTTTTAAGTCATTGTTCCTTTTTTTTATCAGCTCATTGATGTATTGTTCTAGATTTTCATCCCAGTCCCTGGCCATAGCCCCCTTACCAGGGGAGTTTTGGGATTGATGTGAACCTCTTTGAGTTTGATTCCTCATGTCTGAAGAGATTCTTCTCTCTTATTTGCCAGGCCCTCAAAAAACTTGAAATGAACTGGGGATTTTCCGTCCCATCTCAGAGCCACTGGGGGAAGGCATCTGTCTTCAAGTTGCCATCTTGCCCACACACGCTCACATAATTTTCCATATACTACTACATCTTATGCAATATGAAAAAAAAACTGGTTAATAAATGTTGAGGTATCCATTTCTGCATCACTTTTGTCATTATGTGGGTATATGGCTTTGTTTAAATCACAAAACTTCCCTCAGCCTCAATAAAATGATGCTTATGTGATTGCTAAGAATGCTTCTAATCCCAAGGTTTTATAATTCTGCAATCCATGTCTTTTAACAGAATCCTTCTTCCTTAATAACAATTGCTAGCTAAGATTTATTACCAATATACACAAATATATTGATACACACAGAGATACAGATGTATTTTATAGTTTAGTTTTCAGTGTTCTGAAAATCTGTTTTATTTTTAGAGACTGACACAGAATACTTGACAGATGCTATTAGAAAAGGTATAAAAAAGAGGTCAAACAAGATTGAATTAAAGCGTCTTCAAGGTAAGAACAAGAATTTTTCAACTCTGCTGTATATTAATTTAGCTTTTCTGGAGTTAAATATAGATCTTTGATCACAACTATACCTATACCTATAAGTTATTACATGGACAAATGTCTTCATGAATTTCATCCTAAAATTAGTAGAACTCTGATATCTACTATCAGTGGAACATTAGCTAGATATTACTACTTTTAGAACTCATCCAAAGAGTAATCTATGAAACGCCAATGTTATTATGACCTAGATGTATGCTTTTTTATATTTCTCACTTAGATATGAAAGTTGCTTTGAATTTTAAAAAGTAGAAAGTCTAGCTGATGAATTTAATAAAAGAAATAATTATTACATTGGTTACCCACTTCCTCTAATTGATGAAATTATCACATTAATTTACAATATCTCAGTTTTAGTCGAGTTACTTGTTATATAATTCAATGATTATCCAACTGAAATTATGTCTGGAATAACTGTGTTAGACACACTTTTCTTTTATCTTTGGTGACATGCTGAAATAGCTCTACATGAAAATAAGCATTTGAAGGGGAACCCTAGTAAAACCACTGTAGGGCTAAAGAGCATTGCTCAGTTGTAGAGTGCTTGTGCACATGTACAAAGCCTGGATTAACGCCTTCTAATCACCCCACACAGAAGGGTGACAGTGCACATGCCCACTGCAGTGTTTTGGGGGAGTAACATTAGAGGCATTTTCGTCACAAAGGAGATTGGTGGGTGCAATGATGTGTTGAAGAAAGAAAAATGACACTAGATGGTAACTCAAATCCACAGGAACAAATAAAAAGAAACATATTTTAAACAAGAAGGTTAATATAACAAACAAATATATGCTTGCCCCTTTCTTCTTTAATTTAATTTAAAATGCATAAAATTACATAAAGAAATAATTATGATAACAATTATGACAATATATTTAGCATGTATAGTTGTAGCATATTAAAACTATATGTATTTAGTAAATATAGTTGTAAGAGGGGAATAACACTGTATAAGAATAATGTTCATATATTTTGCTGAAATTTGTTTATTACAATTTGAAATAGAATATAAAATAGACTTTGTTGGTACCTGTACAAATATGCGAACATCTTAAAGACCATTAATTTGGACATTTTAAATAGGCATATTATATGATTTATGTTTTATAAAAATATCTCAGTGAATTCCATACAGAGCAGGGTTTTAAACAATTTACAGCAATAAGAGGATATTCTGAGGGAGAATATTGTGAATTTTACTAGACAATAAGTTTCTCCAGCATATACTTTTATATTCCTGATGCTTAACCCTATATGCCTTAAAGTGTACTTTTCATTCCTTCCCTGGATCTTTACATTTGTAATGAACAATTCCTTCTTATCAGTTGGAGAAAGAATCAGAGAACCTAGAATATATCTACTATATATTCCCCAGTTTTATGTATAATATAATCATGTCTTTGTGGAAAATATGTCCTACCCAATCTTACATGCCCTGCTTCATTTTGATAACAATGACCCAGATGGTCCGTATTTTAGTTTAGACTTCATTAGTAATATATTCAGGCCACAAGTGTTATGATGCAATAGTTAACATTTATATATGGCCTCAGCCATTTTTCAAAGTGAGATTTTCAGTCCATGGTATTTAGGTCATTACAGGTTTCTCACTTAAGTTATATACTCTGCTGTAACAGACTTTCTCTCACAAAACGTTAGGTCCAATAATTGACCCAAGTCACCCAACCTAATAGTATCTTTTAAATGTTAATTCCCCTTTAGTAACTTTCATATATTTTTCTTTTTCATTGGACTTAGTCAATAGCTTCTAAATGCAGGAAAAAGTTGAAATAGCATGAAATTCCACAATGAAAGAGAATGCAATCTCAATGCTAATGTTACTGCGAATTTACCTATTGAATCTTCATCAACTACAAAGTTTATAAACTAAGGAGAGCTGATAGACACTTTCATTCTCTACAAAAGATCTTTATTCTTTAATACTATTGATGCATACTAGATTTATAGTTCCATAACATTTTAAAAAAGAAAATATTTCTGAACTAATCATGGAATTTTTGCCTCATATTAATCCTCTGAGACTGAGACTCTGGAGACCATGATTTGCAAATTGACCTATAAAAAATAGTATGTTTCATTTCATAGTATATTCTCGTAGTATGAATGTGCAATTGGTATAAAATTGAAAATTATATTGTGATCCAAAACTACTCAGGATCATTTCAGTTTGTGCAAGAGATTGCATTATATGCAATGGTTAAGGAATTATGAAGTTTGAGTACCAGTTTTGTCATTATCTTGACATGTGGTCGTCATCAAGTCACTAAGTATTCTAAACCTCAACATAACAAGATTTGTCTGGTTGCTAACAGCCTTTCCAATTCCAAGATTTTGTGATTCCGCAATCCAAACATTGTATTATAACTCTTCTTGATGAATAATGCTAATTAATATAATCTTATACACACATACACACACAACAGTAATATTTACCTGATAAGTATTTTGAAATCTGTTTTAGTTCTACAGATACTGACACAGAATACTTGGCAGATACTGTTGGATAAAAAAACATAATAAAGGGGCAAAGCAAGACAAAATTAAAGTGCTATCCTGAAAGGAACAAGAATTATTTAAGTCTAATATTTATTTTTATTTATATTCCTGGAACTAAATCAAGTTTGAATTTTTAATGACAATAGTATTTGTTAGCACTACATATGTAAAAATTATTAATATCCTCCTAAAATTGATTAAACATTAGTATAAAGTATTATTAGAACATTAGCTAAACATTATTTGTTTTAAAACTCATCTATTGAGAATATAATCCATAAAACAGTCAGTGCTCTAGTGATCTTGCAATAAGCTTAATGAAAATCTTTAATGTGATTCTGCTCAATTTGTTTTTCTCACTTAGAAAAGTTGCTTTGAATTTGAAAAAAAGCAGAAAGACTAGCTAATGAATATGATTAGAAAAGGACTGTTAGACATGGCTACTTCATTGGTTAACAATTCCTTCTATATGATTATATTGACACACAAATTTTTGCTATTTCACTTGCAGTAGAATTCTTTAGTTGTGCTATATTGTTTACAAATTATACTACGCTCAGCATAACTATATTAGACAAACATCTCTTCAATCCTAGGAAGACTATAATTATGAACTTTTTCACAGTTGGTGAAAAAAATACCTTTTAAAAATTTGGAAATTTTTAAGAATTTGAAATTTTTACCTTTAGAAAAGGGGCATCAGAGATTTTTGTTCCTGCCTTCTTGTGAGGGCACAGCAAAAAAGTGCCATGTATGAACCAGAGTGGAATCTCACCAGATGCCAAATTTGGCAGCATTGAATCCAAAAGATTTGTAGCTTAATCTCCATATGCAAACATAAAAATATATGTTTCCATTGAATTTTAAGCTCAAAACAATATTTCTGTAACTTTGGTTTTGAATGCTTTGTTTTTCTCAACATATTCCCACTTACATTACTGAAAAGTGTATAAGTATTTTATTAAAAATGAATCAAATAATACATATTTTTTCAAAAAGCATATGACTGAAGGAAAACTAGGACTGAAAACATGAAATAATTTGAGCCAAGCATTCAAATTTGTTTTATATTTTACCCTAAAATATTTGGTAGGTTATGTTAGGCCATTTTTCTGTCTTTAATTTTCAGGATCAGTAGCTTCAATTACTTTTTGATTCAGTGTTTCTCAATAAGTGTGTCCTTGTTGCTTTTGAAGAACCACCTTACATTCAGTAATAAAGTCCAGTCAATTTAAAATATCATGCACTTTAAGAACCACAGTGTTAATTAATTTATATTTATTATTAATGAATTAATATAGTAAAAATTATCTAGATAAAATTTAAAAGACGGATGTTGTTAAAAGGAAACACTTGAAAGATTACAGTTCAAATATAAAAAAATGAATATTCTTATTCAAAATAAAAAGGTATTGTGATAAAGATAAAAATTGAGAAAAATGATGTCAAAGAACATAAAACAAATATAAGAAAGCATGATAAAAATCTTTAGAGAAATTGGAGTAATACACAAGTGACCACACTGTAAAATGTGGAATGAAAAAATTACAAATACAGAAACAAAGACTTAGATTAGGATTTTGGGAGTCTGTAAGTAGTCATTGTATCATTATGTAACTTTTAAAATTTTTTTAATTTTAGGTGTGATTTTATTCAAAGGCGAAGATATGATCATACAAGGAGACACTTTTCACACACACATTATACCACGTAAATTCTCAACAAAATCAGCCATGGACAATCAAGGTAAAAAATGGTATATAATCATATAAAGTAAGTATATAATAACAGAATAGTTTTCATAAAAAATCTTTTAATTTTACTCTTGCTGGTGTATTTTAAATTTTCAGAAAACACACTCTTAGCTCAAGGTAATATAAAAGAAATATCTTAAACCTGAGTGGTTTATAAACATGAATTTATTTCTTACAGTTCTGGAAGTTGAAAAATCTAAGGCCAAGGTGCTGACAGATGGCGGGCCTGGTGAGTGTTACTTTCTGCTCCATAGATGGTGTCTATTTTGTGTCCTCATATGGTGGAAGGGGACTTCTTATAATGGGAGTACTAATCAGAGTCATGAGAACTGAGCCCTCATGACCTAGTCACCTGCCAAAGATCCCACATCCTATACTGTCACAGGGTGATTCAGACTCAACATACTGAGTGGGGAATATACATTGTCTTGATCTTATTCCTCCTTTCTCAAATTTTATTATATGTAGTCATAATCATAAACTATATATAATGATGCTCTGGGAAAGAATTATCTAAAGATTTTATTGTGTCCTCTGTTTTTTACTTTCCATTTACTGTTGAATTCTCCACATACTCTTCTTCCCTCCATCACCATCATTACTTTATGTCAATGACATTTTGTAAAATAATACACCTACATACACACAAAAAACTTCTTGGCAGAAATTTGCCAGTTAAATGATTCTTTTTTTTTTTTTCATCTTTGGTATCTAGCATTTATTTTTGCAACATTTTAACAATACTTTAAGAACATATTTTAATCTAAAATTTTAGCTGGTGAACTTATAGAGATCATTTGTGATAGTCTTCTTTCTATCTGTATACAAAATTACATTCAACCTATAATATAAAAAAGATGCATTGAAATGTTATCATAGAAATAATTTGCCTGGGCATTTTCAGAAAAATAATATAGAGAGTAAACATGCATTTGACAATATGTGGTACTCACCCTAACATGCTTAAAGGTTTTTAGTTTTAGTGTTTTACTAACTTTCCCCAGATTTCACCCTTATCTGACAAATCTGAATGTCTAGCTTGAGCCATGGCTTCTGAAACAAATTATGTCAATTATTTATTCTCTCAGTGGTTTTCAGTTGCAATGTCTTGTTAAGCCTCTCCTCCTGTGGCTTCAAAATGGAAGTTTTCCACAATAACATATTACTTGTATAACAAATAGGACTTATGAAAAATAAATTTAACAAGTATTGGTTGAATCAGGATAGGGGGGATTCATTCAGTGAATTATGCACAAAACTTTGTTGTCTGAAACTATCTTTCTAAATTATTCTTTTAAATGTAGACTACAGATCAAATACAGAAATGAATATTTGATCCAAACTAAAATGAGGTTGAAGTCAAAGTCAAAATTAAGGAAGATGCTATCACAGGACACAGAACAAAGATAAGGAGAAAAAGATGAAAAACTTTATAGAAAGTAATAGAAAAGTGGCTGCTCAATAAAATATGCAAAGAAAAATTACTACAGAAATAGTTTGAGAAGTACTGTGTCAATACTTAGAACATTGATGTGAATTTTCTTTTAAAATTTTATTTTAGGTGTTAATTTACATAAAAACAACAATATGTTCATACAACATCAAGAAAATATTAATATGAAGAACAGCATACCAAATAAATTTCCCACAAAAGTGATCACTTTATCACCCTTTAATGATGAAGGTAAAAGATTATATCTGAAAATATTTAAAACTATCTAATTACCTAGAATAATTTTGATGTATGTTTTTTATTTACTTTTTTTTACATCTTCTATTTTTATTTAATAGTATCTTAGGGAAATCCTTGTATATATGAAAAAAAATAATTGTAATTTATACTTTTTACTGGTACATAGTATTTCATGGTTTAGAAAACTTTTTTGGTCACTATTGTGTTAAAAAAATATGGATTTTGTAAGTATTTTTATTACTCCTAAATGTATCAATATACATATATTCTGATATACTGGTACATTTATTCTTTGGGGATAAAGAAAGCCTTATAATTGATATTTCTTGCTAAAATATATACAGATTTTTAATATTAAAAGTATTTCTGAATTGCTTTCCTACAGGGCTATTAAAATTAATATTTTCACTGTCAATTTTGAGGGAAGAGGGATATTTTTCTTGCATAACCATCTGAAAAACAGGTGATTTGATTTATGACCCTTCAGAGGTTTAGTAAATATATCTCAACCTTATTTTGATTTTTATTTCCATATTTGTTGGTATTCTCCACTATATAATTATATCCTGAACTTTTTCAAATTCATTATGATCAAGTGGGCTTCAACCAGGGATGCAACTCTGGTTCAACATATGAAAATCAATAAATGTGATTTGTCACTTAAACAGAATTAAAGACAAAAATCATAAGATCTTCTCAATTTATGCAGAAAAGACCTTCAGTAAAATCCAGCACCCTTTTATGATCAAAATTCTGGGTAAGATAGGGATCAAGGAAATGTATCTTAACTATGTAAAGGCCACATATGACAAACCCACAGCTAGTATAATACTAAATTAAGAAAAGCTGAAGCATCCCACTAAATTCAGGAACAAGACAAGGCTGCGCTCTCCAATTTTATTCAATACAGTCCTTGATACCCTAACTGGAGCAATCAGGCAACAGAAGATCAAGCAAAGGGATCTGAGTAGGATGAGAGGAAGTCAAACGATCCTTTTTTCTGATGACAAGATACTATATCTGGAAGACCCAAAAAACTCCACCAGAAAGACTGCTTGACCTTATAAACAGATTTAGCATAGTGGCAGGCTACAAGATCAACACCCACAAATCAATAGCCTTCCTATGTGCTAACAATAATAGGGCAGAAGATGAGAACAGAAAATTGCCCTATTCACAATTTCCTCAAAAAAAAAAAAAAAAAAAAAAAGAACTGGGGAATTAATCTAACAAGAGAAGTAAATGACTGACCTCTACAACAAAAATTATTGAACTTTGAGAAAAGAAATTGAAGAAGACCTGAGAAGATGGCAAGACATTCCATGTTGTTGGTTAGGCAGAATTAATAGAATTAAAATGGCCACTCTGCCAAAAGTACTATACAGATTCAGTGCAATACTCATCAAGATACCAATGTCAATCTTTAAGGATATTGAAAAGTAACTCTCAAATTCATTTGGAACAACAAGAAACCGAGAATAACCAAAACATTACTAAGCAAGAAAAATGTAACAGGTGGTTTCTCAATACCAGATCTAAAATTTTACCATAGAGATGTAGTAACAAAAATAGCACGGTACTGGTATCAAAATAGGAATGAAGACCAGTGGAATAGAATAGAAGACTCTTGAGACAAACCCACAACCTTTCAACATCTGATATTTAACAAAGGGTGTCCAAATAAAACATGGAGGAAAGAGCTTATTCAATAAATGGTGCTGGACAAACTGGACAATCATTTGCAGGAAGTTGAAGTTAGATCTTTACCTCTCACTGTGCACAAAAATCAAGTCAAAATGGACCAGGGAACTAGGAATTAAACCAGCTACAATACAACTGCTAGAAGAAATTAGGACCAACACTCCAGCGTATAGGAGTTGGCAACTACTTTCTCAACAAGACTCCCAATGCGAAAGAAAGACAAGAATTAATTAGTGAGATGCCACTAAATTAAAAATCTTTTCACAGAAGGCATTTGCTGACCCTACCATTTTTGTCTTTTGTGGCAAGTAACATTTTTTTAGTCAAAGTAGGAGCCAAGTATTCAGGCTAAGGCAGTAAATTGTTTGCATTGGTTGTTGCTTTGTTGTTTCCCCACATTCTGTGAGGTGTTGAGAATCTACAGGGATACTAAAAGCTCACAGGTTAGGGATTCTGTTGCTTAACTTAACTCTTCCAGACAGTACTCCAACTCAGTGAAGGGAAGAGACAAAAATGATGCTCAAAAACAAGACCTTTGAAAATATGAGAAAACAGACTAACAAATATAACCCCCCCCAACACACAATTCCCCAAGTAAAGATCCCCTTGATAGTGAAGTGTATGAGAACCCAGAGAAATGTTATAAAAATTTGAGTACCACATTATTCAATGATCTAAAAGAAGATTTAAGGAAGGACTTATGACAGCAATTATAGGAGATGAAAGACCACTTTAATAAAGAAATAGAAATACTGAAAAGAAATCAACTAAAAACTCCTAGAAATGAAAGACAAGATCAATCAAACTTCAAACTCAATTGAAGACATCACTAGCAAATTAAATGACACAGAGAATAGAACCTCAGCCCTTGAAGACAGAATGTCAAACATTTAAGACAGGTTAAATGACCTCAAATGTGCAACAGAGCACAGAGAAAAAAATTATAGAACATGACCAGAAAATGCAAGATATCTGGGACAATTTTAAAAGACCAAATCTGAGAATCATTGGGATAGAAGAGAACATGGAGATACAAATTAAATAGGTATAGCTAAGTAGGGAGGAAGGGATATGTGGGCAGAGGGGAGAGGAGGGAGAATAGGTAGGGCTCTTGGAAGACAATCATTAATGTAGCATACTCTACTTATACAATCATTTAATTCTGAAAAATTCACAGTCTAAGCATTATGTCACTTGTACAGGAGATATATAGAAGAAACAAGAGACTGGTGTGGGTGATGTGCGGGTCATTCTGGTATAAGAATATCATTATATGCATTTATGATTATACAATGACAATTACTTAATTTAAAAACTTTTTTAAAGACCTTTTCAATGAGGTCATTACAGAAAATTTCTCCCATATTAGAAATGAGATTGACATCCTCAAAGAGGAGGCTTACAAAACCCCAAATTGACCTAACCAAATGAGAAACTCACTGAGACATATCATAAACACAAAAAACAAACAAAGAATATTAAAAGCCTCAAGACAGAAGCATCAGGTCACATTTAGAAGCAAAACAATAAGGATTATTTCTCAATTCAGAACCCAAAAAGCAAGGAGGGCCTAAAATGAGATATTGCAGGCCTAAAGGAAAACAACTGTTAGCCAATGTTACTATATCCAGTGAAACAGTTTCAAATTTGAGGGGGAATTAAAAAACATTCTATGACAAGGATAGACTAAAAGTATTCATGAGCACCAAAGCAGCACTACAAAGAATACTCAAAGACAAACTTCATACATAGAAATGAAAGAACAATTCCCAAAGCCCACAAATACATGCAGTTCAATAAATGAATAACCCACAAACCAAGGGACAAAAAAGGATAAAATAATGAAGTACCAAAATGGCAGGAAGCCAAAACACACATCCATACTAACACTGAATGTTAATGGTCTTAACTCCCCAATGAAAAACACATATTAGCAGAATGGATTCAAAAACAGAATCCAATTATATGCTGCTTTCAAGAGATTCCTCTTTTAGGAAAAGACACCCTGAAGGTAAAAGGATGGCAAAAAGCATTTCAGGCATATGGCCCAAGAAAACAAGCAGGAGTTTCCATTCTCATATCTGTCAATGTTGATTTAAAGCAAAAATTACTCAGAAGAGACAAAGAAGGCCACTACATCTTAGTAAAGGGAATAATAAAACAAGATATAACAATAGTAAATATTTATTCCCAAAGGTCAACCCACACAATTAAATGGAAAAAATGCTCCATGGCATCAAACTCCACATAAACCCCAAAACAATAATTCTGGGGTGTTTCAGTACACCCTTATCACCAATAGACATGTTGTCAAAGCAAAAAGTCAATAAAGATATCACTAACCTAAACAATACTATAAATTGATTGGATATACAGAATATTTCACCAAAAAAAGCAGAATGAATTTACCTATGCATGCAACTTTTTCCTAAACAGATCATATTCTAGGTCACAAAGGAAATCTTAGCAAATACAAAAAATATTGACATAATTCCTTGAATTCTATCAGATCATAATGGAATAAAGCTAGAAATGAACAGCAAGAAAATTAACAGAAACCACATAAACACATGGAGATTGAATAAAACTCTCTTGAATAAAGAATGAATCAAAGAAGAAATGAAATAGAAATCAAGAAATTCTAAGAAATGAAAGAGAACAAAGACATTATATCTCTGGGATAGCATGAAAGTAGTTCTAGAAGGAAAATTTATAGGACTGAGTGCCTACATCAAAAAATGAGGGTGATCCCAGTAAATAAGCTTATGCTCTACCTAAGTCCTTAGAAAGAGAACAAAATAACCCCAAAACCAGTAGAAGACAAGAAAGGATCAAGATCAGAGATGAAATCAGTGAAATTAAGAATTAAAAAAATATGAAGAATCAGTGAAACAAAGAATTGGTTCTTTGAAAAGATAAATAAAATTGACAGCCAGATTAATCAAAAGAAATAAACAATGAAGCAAATCAACAAAATCAGAGTTGAAATGGGTGATATCACCATACACCCAAATGAAATCCAAAGAATTATCAGAACTTATTTTGAAAACTTATACTCCAATAAAATGGAAAATCTCGAAGACATGGACAAAAATCTAGACAACTATGGCCTACCCAAATTGTATCAGAAAGATGTAGAAATCTGAAACAGACCAATATCAAGCAATGAAATTGAAACAGCAATTAAAAGCCTGCTTAAAAAGAAGGACCCAGGACCTAATGGTTTCTCAGCAGAGTTCTACCAAAACTTTACCACTCTTTCTTAAATTATTCCATGAAATTGAAAAGAATACTTTTTATAGGGCAGTAATAACCCTGATACCAAAACCCAACAAAGTTGCATCAAGGAAAGGAAACTACAGACCAAACTTCATGATGAACATAGATGCAAAAATCCTGAATAAAGTTCTAGCACAAGTAGCAGTTGGTTTGAGACACCCACTCTTTGGCAACTGTGACAATAGAAGTGGCACTGGGAGGGGCTGCTGGGGTTGCCAGCGCCAGATGCCCTGGCCAACAACCAAGCTTGCTTTGACAGTGCCTACACCATATCCATCACTCTTCCAATGACACTACTACTAGCCATACAGGGGTTCTCCGAACCCATCATCCCAAGCAAAGCTACTGTGCAGACCACTGATTGCTCCCCTGCCTGGGCCACAAGCCTGTGACAACAGTGAACATTCCCTGTAGCTAGAATTGCTAGCGTGTACACTGATGGAGTCTGCTAGGACTTTCCCTTCCACCCTTTTCCCTGCAAAGGTAAGTCTCCCCCTGGTTGGGGGCTGGGGTCACAGTTGCCAGCATGCCTTGTTCCCGTTTGTACACTGCTGCCTAGAGTCTACGAAGTTCCAGTCACTCCCTTTCTGAGTTTTAGCATTCTCCCATAGTCAATCACTTCAAAATGCAGATATCTGCCTATTGCATTGGTTCTTTCCTGGAGGAGAATGCAAGTGCTGGACAACTACACCCAAATATATGAAAGCATTTGTGTACCACCTGAGTTGATATTGTTAATTTGTGCTGGTCTTGCAAATATTCATAGCCTTCCCAGCAGCAAAATAAACTCAGCTATTCCTAAGACCTCACAAATTCTCATCCATCTCTGGCAACACAGAAATAGCCATGATATTATTATCTACAATCATTTTCTCGTCTTCTTTTTCCTTAGAAAAAGGAGAAGGGAGAATAGAGAGAAAGAGAGGACGGGAGAGAGAGAGAAAAAAAGAGAATTAATTTTATTTACTCTTTCCTCTGGATTTTGTTTTCCAACAGTTAATTGCATAGGTGGTGGCTGGGATTTGAACCCAGTTCCTCATGCATGCCAGGAAAGCGCTCTACCACTGAGTCACCACTACAGTCATCTCTAATCATTTTCAGAGGCAGCTCCAATGATATATATAGTTTCTCTTGATGCAAAGAAATTTTTAAGTCACTTGCCTCCCACTACACAAACAATTTAACAGTGAGTCAAGGATGGGCTCCTGAGTATGCACCCTCATACCAAAATTGGGAAAAATCAAAGGCAAATAATAGTCCATGATCTATATAATTAGATCATCTTTTTCATCATTCAATAGCATTATAATTTTCTCAATAAAGAAAACATGCATGCAAAAAATAAATGAGTCAGGATGTTGGAGAACACCATAATGAAATGCAGACTTGGACAAACGCAACGAATTACAGATATATGACATACAATACTTTAAGAGGTAAAGAAAAAATTGAGCTCTTTTAGATAACTGGAAAACAGTGTTGTAAGGGGAGACTACGGGTTAAAGATATAAACCTCCATACATAATCACTGTACTCTAGTTCATTAATTCATTCCTTGTTAGAGGCACAGATAAGGAGTTCTTTTGAAAAAGCTTCATTGAGGCATAATTTTCATGCCATAAAATTCATCCATTTCAAATATATGTGTCCATGGTTTTAGTAATTTACCTAGGTCTGAAATCATCACCTTAACTTAGTTAAGGTGTTGCTCCCTGAAGCGCTTCGGAGCAGACAGTAGGCGAGACGACCCGAGTTAGCTGGGCCACTCCGCTCGGAAGGAGCCAAACAGGACGAACGGCGGCCGGGGAAGAAATTCGGACTCACACGTGAATGGCGGCTTGAAATTACCCCATTTATTCTTCCCGCACATCCGTAGATATAGTGAGAGCAGGCTACTAAGG
>PVKS010024713.1:0-30728 GCA_004027875.1 Aplodontia rufa | reverse complement strand
AAACAACTTTATTTAGTTTTTCACATGGCTTTCGTTGCTCCAACACTCAGTTGTGTACGTGGTGCTGGGGTTTGAACCCGGGTCCTCGTGCTTGCCAGGCAAGCGCTGAAACCGCTGAGCCACCGCTCCAGCCCTAGTTTGGGTTTCATACAACAGAAAACCCAAAGAATGTTGAAGCTTCTTTCTCTCACCTGTTAAAAGTAGACAGGATGGGCTGGTAACATAACTTAAAAAATTGCTTCTCGGGGACTGGAGTGGTGACTTAGCATTGGAGTGGAGCGCTTGCCTGGCTTGCTCAATGACTTGGGTTGAAACCACACACACAATTTAAAGTGTCCGAGAAACAAAAACCAGATGAATAAATAAAATTAATTCTTTCTTTCTCTCTCCTTAAAAAAAAAAAAAAAAAAAAAAGCTTCAGGGAGCCAGGTTCCTTTGTCTTACTGGTCTGCCATCCTTAGCCTGTAACTTCTGGCCATTGTCCAAGATGACTGCTCAAACTCCATTTGTCATGTTTGCATTGTTAGATGACAGAAGGACAAAGTTATACCCTTCCCTTTAGAGATAATTCCTGAAACATCTGCTCATATATCTAGGGGAAAACCTAGTTTCCTGGTCATACCTGCCTGCAGGAGATACTGGAAAATGTCTGTTTTGGGCAGCCAAGACTTTAGCTAAAATATCTGTTAAGGAGTCTCAGGGATGAGACCCCATTCTCCCTGAGAAATTGGTAAGTAATGACACTGGAAGATGACTAACAGAGAGACTGGGAATTGGTTTCTGTGGCAGGGTTGCATGTCCATATACTGTTTGACTATTCCTTTCCCGGTAAGATAGTCCCAGAGAGACCCCCCCACACTTTTTTTTTTAATAGAGAGAGGGACAGTGAGAGAGTGAGTGAGAGAGAGATAATTTTTTTTTCATGTGGCTTTTGTCGCTTAGACACTTTGTTGTGTACGTGGTGCTGGGTTTTGAACTCGCATCCTTGCACATGCCAGGCAGGCAAACACCATAACCGCTGAGCCACTGGTCCAGCCCCCTAGAGAGCCTTGAAGAGCCTCATTTGGGTCCCATGCTCACGGGTGCCAGCTATCAGGAGAGGGAAGGCTTGGAGTTTCCTGTGGAGGCCATGGAATATCTGAGCACCTAGCAGCAAGGCTCAGCCTTTTCAGTGAGCTAATTGGGGCTGGGAGTTCTGGGAGGCATGAAGGGGTGTGGTTCAGATGGTGAAACTGTGTTTCTTAATTAGAATCAGGAAAGCAGTCAAGGGACTTGGCTTCTCCTTGGTAGACTGTGTTCTCTGGCAGGGCCAAGAGTAGGATGAGGCAAGCTCAGAGCTTGGAGCCAGCATGTAAGGATAAGGATACACTCACTTAGGTTCCCGCATGTGGGCCTCTGAAAGTGGGTTTTTACATTGTGTGCCCTAGATATCTGGCTCTACCGCTGGCCCTGGTTTCTGGCCAGACATTTGTGTGTGTGTGTGTGTGTGTGTGTGTGTTTTAGAGGTAGAGGGAGGGAGAGAGAGTCAATTTTTATTGAGTTTTTCACATGGCTTTCGTTGCTCTGACATTTAGTTGTGTATGTGAGTGCTGGGCTTTGAACCTGTGTACTTGAGCATGCTGGGCAAGCGCTGTACCACTCTAGCCCACATTGTGGCTTTTTAACTAGTTTGATAAAGAAGCATGTGTGCCTGGTGAATGAGTCCAAGTCCATATCTTTGGTCTTCTTCCCTCTCCCAGCTCCCATCCCTACCCCCAGGCAGCCTCACTGACCAGGTGCATTTCTATCCTAGAAGCAGCTGGCCTTTTGGAAGGGCCTTGCGGGGACTTCCTTAGAGAGTGACCTTCATTCATTAGTTTAACACACAGTCATTGAAATCCCATTGTGTCCAAAGAGGTCCAGCCATGCAGAAAATTTGCAGCAGGGCCCTAGGGAAGAAGACCTTCCCTGATAAGCCCAGCTAAGGAGTGTTATCACTCTCCTCTTTTTGGGGCTATGCACTAGCTCAGTGAGCACTGGGGAGATGTTATCAGTTAACATTCCCCTGTGGATGTCCATCTTTTTCCTGCACTTTTTTTTTTTTGTCCCCTCCTTTCTGTTTCTGCCTCATAGTCTTGTGTGTGTGTGTCTCTACTCTTCTCTGTTTTCTGTATTTCTTTTTTTGGTACGGGGAATTAAACACAGAGGTACTTTACTACTGAGCTACAGCCCCAGCCCTTTTTATTTTTTTATTTTGAGACTGGGTCTTACTAAGTTGCTTAGGGTCACCCTATATTGCTGAGGCTGATCTTAAACTTTTATCCTCCTGCCTCAGCTTCCCAAGTTGATGGGATTACCAGTGTGTGGTATGATACCCAGCTCTGTATTTCTGTTACAGTACTGGGGCATTCTGGGAAACTGAGGCAGTACAAAGACCCCATCCCCCTTCCAACCTCAGTTCTTGCAGTCAAGTTGATCAGAGTAACAGGCATGAGTTTATTGATGGGATAGGAAAAGGGAAAGGGGACACTTTGAAGGAAGAGAGTGGGTCCTCTCAGAGGAGAGGGACAGTGTGCTTCTCCTGCACATCAGTTTTTTTTTTTTTTTAAAGAGAGAGGGACAGTGAGAGAGACAGAGAAAGAGAGAAATGACTTTATTTAGTTTTTCACATGGCCTTAGTTGCTCCAACACTTAGTTGTGTACGTGGTGCTGGGGTTTGAACCCGGGTCCTCGTGCTTGCCAGGCAAGCGCCGAAACCACTGAGCCACCGCTCCAGCCCTGCACATCAGTTTTATTGGGGATCCCAGAGAAGCTTCCAGAGAGTCCTATCTGAAAGGAAAAGTGACTGAAAAGATAGGTACAGAGCACAGCAAGAAAGGATCCAGACCTTAACAGATAAAGGAGATTTATTGCAGTAGTTGCAGGGACACGCTTTCCAAACCAAAAATGGCTGCTGGGCTATCAGATAGGTGATCTTCTATGGACTGAATTTGGGGCGGGGGGGGGGGTGTCACAGCAGGAATTTTTCCTGGTTAAACTGGGTTTTACAGTAGAGTGGGGATTAAACTGAGTTTGCCAGAAGGGCTGGGATCCTCTGATAAGGGCCCTGAGACAGTTCAGTAGCTTCTGATACGGGCCAAGACTGTAGATTTGGAAATAGTGAGTAGGGGCTTTGCACCTGAGTGGCTTCTGGTCATTTTCCACATCCATCACTGTCCAGGTCCACCTCTTGACTTTTGACTGATAGCACAATGACATCAGACTTTCAAGTCCCTACTGCCCTGACAACTCTAGGTCACCTTGACCCTGTGCTGACTGGTTCTAATTGGATTCTTAACCATAAATTCTTACAGATTTTATGGTTAGGAGGAATTATCCTTATCTTTCTGAGTTCCAGGATCTGGTCTGTGAAAAGGGTCACAAAAGTCTCCCCCTTCAGGGTAACTTGGTTTCCTCTTATCGACATTATTTCAGGCCTGCATTTCTCCTGCAGATAACAGGTAGTTTGCTGAGGAATGTGACATGTCCTGTCCACTTAAGCCAGGCAGAGCTGAAGGTAAATTGCTTTTTGGAAGAGAAAATATGTGGGGTCAGCATAGTGAGCTTATTTTATAGAATTATTCCCTTAATCACATGTTCCCACCACTTGCATCTGTCTATCCCCTATCATTTCTCTGTCATTCTCTTTAAAAGCTTCACACACTCTCGCTTCTGCTCTCTTCTGCCTCTGTTTGTAGTTCTGCTTCCTTACTCTGCTTGCGGGTTTTGTTCCTCTGTTACTGAGGGCTTGTGTGCTCTTTGGGTAAGCACCTCAAAATATGCTTACTGTCTTGCAGAGGGGCCTGTGGATTCCAGGGGCTGTTAACTATGTGTTAGCTGATTAGGCGTAGCCCGTACATCTGGCTTTGATCATCAGGGTAGGTCCCTGGGAAGACCTCCCAGCAGCATGCATTCCTTTGGGATGCTTCTCCACCTCCACTGCCTCTTGGTCATGGTGCCTCCAGCCCCCACCTCATAAGATTGACTAGGGAGCACTTGTGTAATTGCCTGTGTCTTGAATGAAGCTCTGTGGTGGAGGCCATTCTGCCACAGGTGCTTTTGTTGCCCTCTGAGAATTTGTGATCTTGGGGAATTAAAACCAAAATACCCAAATATCTGTTTTGAGACAGATGTCCACAGGAAATAGCCATCAGTCTTTAGCTGTGAAATGGGATTGCCGTAGGGTTCAGTGGAGAAAGTATTCAGGGAGGGGCTGTCTGGTATATTTGGGGAAGGTTTTCAGAAGAACTGGGGACTGAATTAGACCCAGCCCTTATTATTATTTTTTGAGACAGAGTTCACTAAGTTGCCAAGGTTGGCTGCAAACTTGCGATCCTCCTGTCTCAGCCTCCCGAGCAGCAGGGATTATAGATAGGCATGCACCATTGTGTCTGGCTACCTTTGTATATATTTGGTGGTGGTTACTGGGGATTTAACCCATGGGCAGTTTGCCACTGAGCTATATCCCCAGCCTCAGCCTATTTTATGTTTTTATTTTGAGACAAGCTCTCACTAGGTTGCTTAGGGCCTTGCTAAGTTGCTAAGGCTGGCCTTGAGCTTGCAGTGCCCCTTTCTCAGCCTCAGAGCTGCTGGGATTATAGGCATGTGCCACTGTGCCCAGCCTACATTTGTATCTTTGAACATCCACAGTATTGGAATGTTTGTGGGTGCTGTCAGCTGGGTATCTGCCTGTTTGCCTGTTATGGTTCTCACTGGTCCATTGTTCCCTCTAACTTAGGCAGGAAGGGCAGAAGTGATGCTCTCTATAAAGAGAGGGTTAGCCTCTGTGCCCTCAGCTCAAGCCTGCCAGTGACTTTATGGTTTTCCTCCTAGGTCTGCTGACATTTGTGAACTGTGCCTATGTCAAGTGGGGCACACGAGTACAGGACACATTCACTTACGCCAAGGTCCTAGCGCTCATTGCCATCATTGTCATGGGCCTTGTTAAACTGTGCCAGGGTAAGAGGGGCCTGAGGTGGGAAGAAGGGTGGATGTCCTGAGGAGCAACTCTGGTTCCCTGAGGACAATGTGGGGACTCTGCTAGCTTTACTGCTCAGCTCTTTCTATGTATTTGCTAGAGTGTTTCAGAGAGTGCAAGAGATGACTTTGAATCTCTCCTTGGCCTTGTCGGCTGGGCTGGACATCCCTCAGGGTGCTTTCGTTTTGTGGAAGCTGGGACCTTTGAAGGAATCTAGTTGAGGGCCTAGGAGATCTTGAAACTTGGATTATAATTGGGTTACAAAAGTCACCTGGTTTGGGTCTGTGAATGCCAGATGGCAGGTAGGAACAACTTGACCTTCCTGGAAGGGGAATGGCAGGGGTATGTGTATGTGTGGTGTTGAGGGTAGGAAGATAGGGTGTGGAAATGAGCGGTTATTTTGCAGAATTTACTTTTCTTTTTCTTTCTTTTTTTTTTTTTCCAGGGCTGAGGCCCAAACTCAGGGCCTTGTGCATGCTAGGCAAGCGCTTTGCCACTGAGCTAAATCCCCAACCTTGCATTTACTTTTCTTTACAACATTGTTTTTTTTTTTTGTACCAGGGATTAAACCTAGGAGTGCTTAGCCACTGAGCCACAACCAGACCATTTTATATTTTATTTTGTGGCAGGGTCTTGCTAAGTTGCTTAGGGCCTAAGTTGCTGAGGCTGGCTTTGAACTTGTGATCCTCCTGCCTCAGCCTCCTGAGCCTCTGGGATGACAGATGTACACCACGGCATACCTTGCAGCCTTTACTTTTCATCGAAATTGCATTCTGTCCCAAAGTCAGCTCTCAAGAAAATATTAAAATATTGTGGAATTGGTACTGTCTTTCCTGCATGTAGCTTTTAAAAGCTTTTCATTCCTGGATCAGAGCAGACTGGGAGGCAGGATAACCAGCCTCCCAAGATCTCCAGAGTCATTAGAAAAGTACTGAGAGGTCTTTAGCCAAGGATTTCTCCCTCATTTAACAGCCTCATTCTCTAAATCATCAATCCCTAAATGTGGCTGTGTTTTCATCCCCACCCTGGGAGCTAAGACCCTCATCTCAGACCCATTGGGTCATACTTTGGTTGACTTTTTTTTTCTTGGTTCTGGGGTTTGAATCTAGGGGTGTTTTAACCACCAAACTACAGTTCCAGTTCTTTTTATTTTTTTTGAGACAGGTCTCACTAAGTTGCTGAGGCTGGCCTTAAGCTTCTAATCCTCCTGTCTTAGCCTCCCAAGTTGGTAGAAATACAGGCGTGTACCACCAACCCTGGCTTAGGCTTTGGCTGGTTTTAAGTCCAAAAAGCTGTACTTTTAATAAGTACCCTGGATGTGACTTAGTCCAGGACCTTTGTGCACTGACTCTTAAGTGCAGCCAGCCATCTGGATGTCCTTGGAGTCTCAGGAACATCTTGGTGTCAATGGTTGTTGAGTAATCCTTTTCCCAAGCTCTGTGCCTCGGGGAACCACTGCTGTGTGCAAAGACCAACACCCCTGGCGGGTGGAAGTCTGTTTTCCCTTCTCTTGCTGCACACCCAGCCCTTTTTGCCATATTGAAAGCTCAGTCTAGGTTTTCTGCAGGGGTGGGTGGTGTGATAACAAGTTTCCCTAGAAGTTTGAGTCCTTTTAAAAACCTTAGAGTGTCCAGAAGGTCTCTGTCCTGGGTAGCTAGGTCCTGCCCCCTGAGCTCTCAGTTGACAGGTGCCTGAGTCAGCTCCCTGAAGAGTGGGGACAGCCCAGTTAGAGACAAGAGGACCTCAGTTCCTCTATAGCCTGTAATTTCCTGCCGCGTGCAACCACATCTACTGCAAGTAGAACGGCAGAGCCCTCTCTGCGAGATCGATAAACCCACATGACCAGATTGTGCAGTGACTTGGGCCAAGATCGTCAAGATCATCACAGGAAGGTCTAATTGTTAATGGAATATGACTTGTTTATGTGAAGTGGCTCATGGTGTTAAAAAATAGAGGAAAAGTTGTGGCCTACTGTGAAGTCACTTGTGGGAAATGGAAGTTCCTTAGGGTTTTGGCAGAAGTATTGTCACATCAGAGGCAGCCAGGAATGCCTTTGTTTTTCTGAGATTGTCTGGTTTTACTGAAGGAATATGAACTTTTCCGAGGGTGTGGGTTGGGTGGTAAAGTGTAGGGCGCTGGTGATTGTTGTTCTTTTGGTGTTAAATGATATTTTTTTCTTTCCCCTGTCCTATTTTTTCCATCTTTTCTTGCCTCGCCTGTTTTTCTTCCCCCTTTCTGCTGTTTTTCATTTTCCCTTCTTCTTTCTTCTCCCTCCCCATCCTTCCTCTTCTCTGTACCCCTTCCATTTCCTTCCCCCCCTTCCCCCCACCTCTCCTTCAACTTCTTCCTTCTCTCTCAACCCCACTTGCCTTTGCCCCCGCAGGACATTCCGCACACTTTCAGGACGCCTTTAAGGGGTCATCCTGGGAAGTGGGAGACCTCTCTCTTGCCCTCTACTCTGCCCTCTTCTCTTACTCAGGTTGGGACACCCTTAATTTTGTAACAGAAGAAATCAAAAACCCAGAAAGGTAAAGGCGAGATCACACTCTCACTCCCCAACTTGGCTGGAACCCCTGCCGATAATGGGCACGTTGCCCTCTTCCACTCCTCCCTCTGCCTCTCATCCCCTCCTCTCCCTATTCCCCTTCTCCAGTTAGGAGAGGTTGGAGGTAAGGATGGGAGCCAAGGGTTGGAAAGCCCTTGGCTCTCACCTGCATGTTTACACTGGAGGGTGCCCAGGGACCTTCCTGGAGGGGAGGTCTTCAGTAGGTAGCAGCAGACCCAGCTGGGGCTGAGGCGTCAGGACTTTGCTGCTGTGACTGCAGCCTATGAAGCCTGAGCTCCTACTGGCCAACTGGGTCCCCAGCCTGGCTTCTAGTTGCCATGGGACATTGCTCCTTGAATTTGTCCTGAGATGTTAGATGCAGAAGGATTATGAACCCTGTGGGACTTATTGACACTTCTGTGGCAAGGATTAAGAATTGATCAGGTATAGAAAATTCCCTTGGTCTCCCTCTTTCTCAATAGAAAGAGCCCAGGGGCATGGGATGCGTACCCACTGTGGGCCACATGGGGAAGGTCAACCTGCCTCAAAGACCTGGAGGCCAGGGAATTACTAAATGTTAGGAAAATTCCAGTGGAGACTTGATGAACTTTGATCACTAGGAGAGGTGGGTTCTAGATAGTCCTATCTCATTTGTCCTAACAGAAATTTGCCCTTGGCCATTGGGATTTCTATGCCAATTGTGATGCTTATCTACATCCTGACCAACGTGGCCTACTACACAGTGCTGAACATTTCAGATGTCCTTAACAGTGATGCAGTGGCTGTGGTGAGTCTCTTGGAAACCTCATTCTCTTGTCATCTCATAATGCTGATACCTGCTAAAAGGCCCAGTCTCTTTCTCTGCAGCTACTCCAGCTCTGCAGGATGACGGGATGGGTGTAGGCAGAGGGTGGGCTATTCAGCAGTGACTGCATTTGTCCTGAGTTTTTTGGTACCTAGGATTATGAAACTCTGCCCTGTGTTGAGTGCCCCTTCTGTGTTCTGTCACCAGACATTTGCTGACCAGACATTTGGCATGTTCAGCTGGACCATTCCCATTGCTGTGGCCCTGTCCTGCTTTGGGGGCCTCAACGCATCTATCTTTGCTTCATCAAGGTACTGTGTCTCAGCTTTCCCAATAATACTCTACAATATTTAATTTTCTAGAGCTCTCACTATAAGAGCTCCCCTTTTTTCTCCAACCCTCTTATGGGTAGAAACTGTGTGTGTGTGCGTGTGTGTGTGTGTGAATGCGCACACACTTGCTTTTGTACAAACATTTGTGTACTGGAAGCTCATTTTTCTGTCTGATTTAGGATGGATTGGTAAGGGTATAGAGAGGAAGGAAATAGCTTGAGTAGTGACCCTGGCAGGCACCAGGTTTTAGGCTCCTAATGGGTTATTCTGTAGTCTCAGGATTCATACCTTTCATAAATCCATAACTGAGCATTTGGTGTGTACCAGGTACTGGTGCTGTGCCCTCACTTCACAGAGAACACTGAGGCTGAGAAGTAGGCTTCTGCTTTCCTCTGCAGAGACCTGTAAGAGCACTTGGCCTTCCTATTACAGAGAAAGGAGTAGGTCCACCTTTCTGCTCGCTGCTCTCAGGGGTTGGCACGTCCCTTCCTCTCAAGCACTCTGCTTCATCAGTTGGCCCCTCTCTTTGGTGGATGTTCACTTGGAGCCAGCTCTCCATGAACTTCTCTCTACTTAGAGAAGTCACAGCTTTTCCCATCTTCCCTTTTCCGCTTACCTGTGTGTGTGTTGGCGGTGAGGTGCTGGGCATTGAACGCAGACCCTTACCCATGCTAAACACTTGGTCCACCATTGAACTACACCCTTAGCCCCAGGACGGACTTGACAACAGTAGTCTACATTTCAACTTCCATTCATTTTCTGCCTATTATAGTTTGGCTTCTGTTACCAGAAAAATATTCCTCTTATCCCGCCTTCAGTCCTTATCCTACTGGACTTCTTAAGCAAGTGATGCTGACTACTTTCTCTTTCTGAAACTATTTGCATGGCTTCTGTGACATCTGATATCTGAGAAGAAGATGGCTTTTCGGATTTTTTCTCCACTCACCCTGTAAATGTTTTTGTTCCCAGAAGTGTAATAAGATTCAATATACATGGAACACACAGAAGGATAAATCAGTAAAAACTTTGTCCCATTCATTCTTCTTACTAGTTTTCACACATCAATCTATATACTTGTGGTCTCCCTGGGGCAACTGGAGTAATAGAGTGATCAAGACCTTATTTAAAAATATGCTGCAATTCCTCACCTGGTGTGGCTCTTCACAGGGTGCTCTACCTAAGGAGCATTGCCCATAGCCTCATCCTCACTGATGCCCCAAGACATGTCACTTGGCTCTGCCATTTGTCCTAGATAGTGGGTGCTTTCTCACCTCACTCAACCATCTTGTGGCATTGGAAGAAAGAGGGTAGAGAACACTTGGGAGAGTAGGATCCTGAACCTGCACATAAAGGAGACTGCAGTGATGTCAAACTAACACAATTGTTTCTGCCTGTGTTGTCTTCTTTGCTTTTTCTTTTCTTTGTCAGCTATCTGTGGCTTTGTATTAGATACATTTGCTACCTCTTCCCTCTATCATTTCTCCTCTATCTAGTTCAAATTATTAGCCTCATGAGTCAATTCCAACAGCTTGCCCTGTGATGCCTTTCTAGGTGATGTCATTGACCTCTGGGACTCTGTGAGGATGGCCCACGAGGAACTCAGACTTACTGTGCACCCCACATATGATCTCTCTCCGGTTATGCCATTGTGCCTCATCAGTTTTCTTTTCTTTGCCACTTGGTATCTTGATTTTTCCCTTGGTACCACCCACTTCCCCCAGTTCAAATTTGTACGCACATATACACACACATACCCAAAACATTTGATTGAGGTTATCATATCTGTCTTGTTCATTCCTCACCTAGGATGCCCACCCTTATTCAGAGTTCTAATCTTATGGACAGTTGTGATGGATAACCTTCTTGTTTGGCCTTTCTCCCATATCCTACCCTTTTGCTAGTCTAGTGTGGCCTCCATGATGCCACCAGGGATCTCTGGCGTTAAGTCCTGCCAGGCTTTATTTCAGAGTCACAGCTGGTTCCCCATGTTTGTTCAGACTCCACATCTTGGCCTTGTATACAGGTAGTTCCATGCCCTCCTCACACACTTTATCCTGGGACTTTAGATGTTGTAACATCAACATTCAAAGAGGCAGTGCTCTTTCATGCCTTCAAGTTCTTTTGCCTTCGTATATGCTGTTCCTCACCTACCCACTCCAGTTCTTCTTTCCACTCAGATGTGGTCATCTCTTGCAAAGCTTTTTGCTCTCTCAGCCAATCCTCAAGTCTAGAGAACGAGTGCTGTCTACTCCATGATGCTGCTGACTATCCTGGGTGCTGTTTAATTTCTATGCTGGGTCCCCCCCCCCCACACACACCCATAAAGCTCTTTAGGTAGAGAGGAAGACTGGGTTCTTTTTCTGATTGCTGTTGCTACTGTGGCCTATCATATATCAGGTGCTCAGGAAAGATGTATGGAGGGCACAGACAGACATCTGGCTGCTCTTCTTTATTTTTTCCACAATTTTTATTGGTGCATTAGAGTCGTACATAATGATGGGGTTTGTTTCATCTTCATACATGTACACAATATAGCAGTAACATTTGACCAGCCTCCCTCCCAAGCACTCCTCCCTCCCAGCTCTCCTCTGACTATTGGGTTAGCTATGAATCTGTGGGATGGCAGAGTGGAGGTATCCTTGGGGCATGGATTGTGCTGCTAGTAAGCGTTGGCACGCTGTAGCATCTGTAGGATGTTTGTGAGGTATCTGTGGTTGAGGTAAGTGGAAGTGTTTGTGGGGGATGGCAGATTCCATTGCTGAGGGCCTGGGGGTGGTCAGCAGATAATGGCGGTGTGGGGCATTCCAGGCTAGTGGTGAAAGGCCCATGGCTAAAGAGGGTATTATGATTAGTGGGATGGGCATGCATAGAGACTGTCCCCTGCCTGTTTCTGGGGCTCTGAGCCTCATTTTCCTGAATGAGGAGCATGGCTGACTAAAAGGGAACCTGTTTACACTTTTCTTATCCTTCCAGATTGTTCTTCGTGGGCTCACGTGAGGGCCACCTCCCAGACCTGCTGTCCATGATCCACATTAAGCGTTTTACACCCATCCCTGCTTTGTTGTTCAACGTAAGCTCTGTTGGGGGCAGTGTGGGCTTGGGCATGTCTGTGCAGGGCTGCTTCTAATTCTAACGTATTTTATATGTATGGAAGTATTTTAGTAAGCTTTTATTTTGTTGCTGTGACCAAAACACCCAACAAGAACAACTTTTTTTTTTTTTAAGGAGAGAGGGACAGTGAGAGAGAGAATCTATTTTATTTAGTTTTTCATGTGACTTTTGTTGTGTACGTGGTACTGGGGTTTAAACCCTCATCCTCGTGCATGCCAGGCAAATGCCGTAACCGCTAAGCCACCTCTAGCCTCCAACAAGAACAATTTAAAGAGGAAAAGTTTATTTGGGGCTCATAGTTTGAGAGATCTCAGTCCCCAGATGGTGAATTCCATTAGTTTGGGGCCAAGTTGAGGCAGCACTTCATGGGGGAAGAGAGCCCAGCACAGGAAAGCTGCTCCCCTCACTGGCAGCAAAGAAGCTCAGAGAAAGAGAGGGAAGGGCTACAGGGAAAATGCACCCTTCTAGGACACCTAGCACAGTGAGCCAGCCTTCTCCAGGCACGTCCCACATGCCTACCGTTAGCACCCTGTCCACTCATACTCTGATGGACTCTTACATTTCAATCATTTTGCCTCTGAACATTCCTGCATTAGCACAGGAGCTTTTGGGGGAATACCTCACATCCAAACCGTATCAAACAGGGACCCAGAGAAAGGTCTTACTCCAAAATTTGAAAAACAGTTCATTATATGTTTTGCATGTGGGGCTGAAACCCAAAGGTCTCATGCATGCTAGCAAGCACTCTACCGCTGAGCTACACCTTCTTAATGCAAGGTCCTTACTTGTCTCTGCAGAAAGAACTTTTTTATTTTAAATCTTTTGTTGAAAATTGGGGTGAAGACAGGTAAGGGGAATTCTACATACTTGAAGTTTAAGCAAATCTGACCTGTCCCAGGATCCTAGTCCCTGACCCTTATCATTCCAGGATTCTTTTTGTTCCAGAGGACAAGTTCTGTCATACCCTCTCTCTTTCTCTGAAGGATGTATGGATCATTTTACTGATCTGCTTCCCCCTCCACCCCATACTGGGAATTAAATCTGAGAGCATTCTATCTCTTAAGATATATCCCCAGTCCTTTTCTTTTAAATTTTATTTTAGGCCAGTCTTGTTAAATTGCCCAGGTGGAGCTGGCTGTGGTGGTGCATGCCTGTAGTCCCAACTACTCAAGAGGACCATAAATTTGAGACCAGCGTTAGCAATGTCGTGAGATGCTGTCTCAAAATAAAAATTTTTAAAAATCCCTAGGTTCAATTCCCAGTACCATTAAAAATAACTAGCTAGATAATTCAGGTGGGCCTCAAACTTGTGATACTCCTGCCTCAGTCTCCCTAGGATCTGGGATTATGAGCCTGTGCAACCACACCGGGTGCTAATCTCCATCTCTTAAGCCAAAGGGCCTAGGTCTAAGCATCTTGCGAGGGCATAGGGTGGTTCATGTTGAGGTTGGTGCATCGGGGGTGTTCTTTCTGCCTTCAGAAGAGGAGAGGAATATGCCTTGTTATGGAAGTGCTTGCAACAAGAAAGGAGGCATTGATTGTAGGAAGGGCCTAAAAGAAGAGGGTGAGGCACTGCCTTGAAGGTTAATGTGAAGAACAGATGTATTTGATCACTGAAAACCAGAAGTAATCTAGTGAAGCCACATCAGAGATTGCTGGATGGTGGAATTCTTAGGGTGGGCTTGTGGTGATGATGTCCTTCTCTCCCCTGCCACTTTTCCCACAGTGTGCCATGGCACTAATCTACCTCACTGTGGAGAATGTTTTCCTGCTCATCAACTACTTCAGCTTCAGCTACTGGTTCTTTGTGGGCCTGTCTGTTGTTGGACAACTCTACCTTCGCTGGAAGGAGCCCGAGCGGCCCCGGCCTCTCAAGGTCAGCAGCTCTGCAGACTAGGAGGGGAGGGGTGGGCCCTCTCCCCAGGGTGCCTTCTTGTCCCTGCCTGTTCCCTCATCCCACCCTACCTAACATCTCACCCCCTCCATTTCAGCTGAGCCTGCTCTTTCCCATCATATACTGCATATGCTCTGTGTTCCTGGTGATCGTGCCTCTCTTCAGTGACACCATCAATTCTCTCATTGGTGTTGGGATTGCCCTCTCTGGGGTCCCTGTCTACTTCATGGGTGTTTACCTTCCAGAGTCCCGGAGGCCACTCTTTCTTCGGAATGTCCTGGGTGAGTTTCTCTGTCTCATCACTCACTGGTTGCATGTACCTGAGCCCAGGTGCCCACAGAGGCCAATAACTCCCTTCTGCCTATTAGACTTCTCTTTTGATCTTTTTCTTTCTTTAAGAAAGAGAGAATCAGGGGCTGGAGCAGTGGCTCAGCGGTTTCTGCGCTTGCCTGGCAAGCACGAGGACCGGGGTTCAAACCCCAGCACCACGTACACGACTGAGTGTTGGAGCAACTAAGGACATGTGGAAAGCTGAATAAAGTTGTTCCTCTCTTTCTCTATCTCTCTCACTGTCCCTCTCTCTTTAAAGAAAGTTGACTCTCTCTCTCTCTCTCACTGTCCTCTCTTTAAAAAAGAAAAAAGAAAAAAAGAAAGAATCAAATTTATTTATTTTTCGGGGTTGGGGATTTAGCTCAGTGGCAAAGCGCTTGCCTACCATGCACAAGGCCCCGAGTTCGGTCCTCAGCCCTGAAAAAAAATTATTTTTCATCTGGTTTTTGTTTCTCTGACACTTAAGGTGTGTATGTGGTGCTGGGTTTTGAACCCTGGTCCTTGTGCCTGCCAGGCAAGTGCTCTAACTGCTGAGCCACCACTCCGACCCCTTCTCTTTTGATTGTTTTTTTAAAAGGGAGAATCAATATTTTTATTTTTAAAAGAGAGAGAATGATAGAGAAAGAATCAATTCTATTTGTTTTTCCATCTGGCCTTTGTTTCTCTGATACTTAGTTGTGTATGTGGTGCTGGGATTTGAACCCGGGTTCTTGCATGTGGCAGGCAAGTGCTCTAACTGCTGAGCCACTGCTCAAGCCCTTCTCTTTTTTTTTTTTTAAAGAGAGAAACAACTTTATTTAGTTTTTCACTTGGCCTTAGTTGCTCCAACACTTAGTTGTGTATGTGGTGCTGGGGTTTGAACCCAGGTCCTCGTGCCTGCCAGGCAAGCGCTGAAACTGCTGAGCCACCGCTCCAGCCCTAAGCCCTTCTCTTTTGATCTTGACATAATTTTTTTTTTTTTAAGAGAGAGAAAGGGACAGTGAAGGAGAAAGAGAGAATCAATTTTATTTTTGTTTTTCAAGTGGCCTTTGTTGCTCCAACACTTGGTTGTGTACATGGTGCTAGGGTTTGAACTTGTGTCCTCATGCATGCCAGGCAAGAGGGCAATCACTGAATCACCGCTCCAGCCCCTTGACATGGTCTCTTTATTTAGTTCTAACCCCACTGTCCTATTTTGGGGCTAAAGCATTCCCTCCTGACATTGGAAAGGAAGATAAGAGGTCATGCCTCAGAGTGGATGGGCATGGAATGAGGACAGAGAGGCTGGCAGGTGGGAAGGGATGAAGCCTGGCTCAGGATGCCCATGCAATGGATGGGGAGGGAGCCACAAAAGTGCTTTTAGCCTTCTCATGTTCAGGTTAGCACTGAGCTAAATGTGTTTGCTAATCTGTGCTTCTTTATTTTCATTTAGCTACTATCACCCGAGTCACCCAACAGCTTTGCTTTTGTGTCCTGACTGAGCTAGATGGAGCTGAAGAGAAAAAGGTTGAGAGGAAAACTGACTAGAGGCCTCCTCTGAGGCCTGGAAAGCTGGCCATCTGTGGCCACAGCCACCAAAGTCCAGATAACAAGACTGTGTGGGCCAAATCCTCCTGAATTACAGGAGCCTACTGACCCACATTCTGTAAGGGGGCTCAGGGCCAATGCTCTCATTGGTAAGCTACAGGAAAAGACTCAGGGTTGGGATTACCTGAAGGTGGGGGAAGCTCAGGGTGGAGGGGAGGTTGGGGAGCAGAGGAATGGTTGTTTAGTTTTGCTCCTGGTGAGTAGGTGTACCCCTTACATACTTACCCGATAACTCGCTAGGGGGAAGAGGAAGAGCAAGATTGATGGTTATGGCTGCAGTTCATAGATATTTAAAGTTTGTACCAGGAGTTTCTACAGTGGGGCTACTTTATGGGAAGTTTTCCTCTGACCAGGTCTAACCTCCTGACTTTAGAGGCTTGAAATGCTACCATTTCTTCCTCTGGATCAGAATTCTTCCCTGGGAAGATGGCTATATTCCTTTCTTAGTTTTTAGTTTGCTTTTTTTGGGAGGCACAAACAGCAAAGCTTATGTGGGAGCAGTGTCTCCCCTTTCCACAAGGGAAATATCACTCCGTGTACTGGAACTTCGCCCTCAAATAATAAGCTTTGGGGGGGAGAAGACTGTTCAAGATCTCAGCAGTGCTCACCGAAGTTCCCTCCTGACAAGTTTGGCCTCATTTGTGTGTCTATGTTTGGGGGGGGGTCACAGGATTTCACTGTGTAGATTAGCCTTCCATTTGAGAAGGTCCTGCCTGTCTGACTGAATTTGCTTGGATCACATTTGCACTTATGGTCAAAATCTTCAAGAAAGGAGACAAACTCCTGGCTCTGTAATGAGTTGATCTTGGCCACCAACCCATCTACCTATACCCTGCCTGGCTGGAACCATGATGCTTTGGTAGAGGCTGCAGTCCCAAAACAAGGGCTGGGGAAGACCTCGCTGTTCCAGCTGAGGGAGCAGCTCTGTGGCTACTGGATACTTCCACTGCTGCCACCAAATTCAGATTCCAGTATTGCATTATTTATTGATATTTAATCTAGATAGAACACGAATTCTAGCAAGTGTTCATTTGTGTATAGGAAGCAATAGACTGTTTAAAAATTAAAATGACCCAAAACTGAGTCTCTCTACCCTGAGAGAGGTTTCAATGTGGTGGTCAGATGCTGACAATGGATTTCATGTTCACTGTCACTCAATCTTCAGTTAAGTCTTACCTACAAAAGTGAACTTTAAGGATTTTTAAAATCATGGACATATTATACTTTAGCTAGGTCACATGTTACTAGCGACTGGCTCAGGTCCAGCAAGTAGAGATGAACAAATTCATGAGTCAGAGGTCTGGTAATACTGCTATTTTTGAAGGATAATCCTTTATTTTGTATAAACATTAGGTCATTGTTCTAGTTGATACAAAGTAAATCTGTGGGTTTCTGGTATGAACTTTTAAGAGGGCTGCAATACTCAGGAATTCAGGTGGGTTACCCGAATTCTATCAGCTATCAGTAATTTGGGGGAACATCTTATGGACCCAAGTCATCAAATAACTTGTTCCTCTCTGAAAGGGCCAGTGTGAGGGACTGCTGTGCAGACCCAAGCAAGCCCACTCTGGTGCTGGAAGTGGTCTTTTTTTTTCTGAAAACCTCACACCAGGCTGCATCCTGGCTTCTGTCCCTGGCACCAGGCTTTGTTTACACTCCAGGCTGCCTTGGTGTGGGTCACAGGGATAATACACTCCTCTCCTGTCCACCTTCACTTGCCCCTGAGGTCTTATGGGGCTGCAGTCTCAGGAAGCTCTTGGTACTTGTGGGACTTCTGTTTTCTCCCTGTGGAGATCAGTGAAGACTCTGGGAGAAAAGCTGCTTCAACCTCAGTGTGGCACCTCAACTGACTTTCAAGAGTAGAAAGCAACTAATTCTGGTGCTGAAGCTGGGCCACCAGGTCACGCCAGAGCACCAGGCTTTGGCTTGATTGGATCTTCCTTCATGGCTGCATTGGATTATGCAACGGTTCTGGGATGCCCCCAGACACTGTCATCTTAAGCCCAGAAGAACCTGTTGGCTTGGCATATCCCATGAACATACTGTTCTTAGGTTTTAGGATTGGTCAACAGCAAAGACAAGAACTAAGGCAATCTTCCCTTCTGACCATTCTTCACCAAACTGGCCCCAATTGCAGACAAGGGAATAACCCTGGACATATACTTGCTCAATAAAGTTTTAGGGGAGCATGATCATCATTCAGGGTGTGCATCTGTGAGAACATGGAGGGACATTCCTACTGTCATGGGTTGGGGATTTGTATAGCAAATTGATGACAAGAAGTCATGTGCACAGGCTAACTTGCTTTCTACTGAGCCAAGCTGGCACCATCCCAAGGCTCCTCTGGAGTTAATCCTTTAAAGCAGAGTGGTTGTCTTGAGGATCTGGCTTTAGTGTTCTCCAGCTACTCCCAGGAATTTGCTGACCCCCATGTGGCTTCTCAGAAGTAGGGGCATCACACTTCAGGTGCCCTAGTGCTTGCTTAGTGAGCCATGCCATCCTCCTCCCATTAGAGAACAGTGGCAGCATTCTTCCCCTCTGTTGGATACGGACTTCTCCCAGGAAACCTGTGGGAGGGAAGCCAGACTCCCTACAGCACTCAAGCTTCATGGTGGAATTAATTCCTGCCAGGTTGCTGGTCTCCTTAAATCCTTCTCCTGGTGTGCTAATCCCTTTTGCAGCAGTACAGTGTGTCCCCCTTTTGCCGTGGGTACAGTTTGTGAAGCTGTCAGCCTTTTAATGCTGGCAAAATTTAGTGAACACAAACAGCAGTAAGTACATTAAAATGGCAAAGTGTTTTCTTAATCCTTTGTTTCTATGCCTACAGAAGGGGACTAAGATGACTAGTATTAAGCATCAAGTTGCTGCCTATTGCTATCAACACTGATTTGTACCTTTATGGATACTTAGAATTCAAAAACTAAGTCTCCTTTTTGCCTTAATTAGCTGCAATACTAGAATTTAATTACTTTGGCAGATTTAACAACTCCATATACATAGGAACAAATGTAGGGAAAGGCTGACAAAATGAACATAAAATAAGAGAATAGGAGATGGAATGGAGAAACGTAGGGTTGCTTGATGGTTACAGCGCTTGCCTGGCATGCATGAGTATGCGAGTCCAAATCCCAGCACCATGTACACAACAACGTGTCCAAGGAATGAAAGTCACATGAAAAACTACATAAAAAAAATATCGAAAGAATAGGTAGAGGCATCTGTGTATTTCATTTTCCTACATAAGCTGAAGACAGAGCAAGAGGGCTATCTCAAATGCAAGATTGTTTCCTTAGACCTGTGCTTTCTGTTAGCTACTAGCCACATGTAACTAGTTAAAATGAAATAAATTAATGGCCAGGTATAGTAGTGCCCACCTGTATTCTGAGATACTCAGGAGACAGGCAGGAAGATTCCAAGTCTAAGGTCAGCTCAAAATTGGAAAAAATAAATTTAAAAAATGGAAAGGGCTGAGATAGGGACTGGAGTAGTGGCTCACTGGTTACAGCGCTTGCCTGGCATGCACAAGGCTGCAGGTTTGAACTCCAATACCACGTATACAATGAAGTGTTGGAGCAATGAAAGCATCATGAGAAACTAAGTAAAACTGATTCTCTCTCATTGTCCCTCTTAAAAAAAAAGGGGGGGGGTCTGAGATAGGGCTGGAGTGGTGACTCAGTAGTTCGGAGTGCTTGCCTGGCATGTGCAAGGACCTGGGTTCAATCTGTAATACCACAAAAAAAAGAAAAGTTTCTCAGTTGCCCTAATCAGATTGCAAGTGCTCAATAACCACATATGGTTAGTGGCTATTGGACATAGAACATTTTTATCTATCATAGCAGAAAGTTCTATTTGACTAGAATAAATGCCAAATTAGAGTTAAAGTAGGGATAGAGATTCGTTACAAAAGATTTAAGTTCTGGTAACAAAATATGTCCTGTTAGTATATAATTAGCCCCCTCCCTATTTCTGAGCTCTGTATCCACAGATTCAACCAATTGTAGACAAAATATTCTGGTTAAAAAACAAAAAAACCCATGAGGGTGGAGCAGTGACTAAGTGGATGGAACACTTGCCTGGCATGAACGAAGACCCAGGTTCAAACCCCAGCACCATACACACAACTGAGTGTCAGCAGAAACAAAGGCCAGGGGGCTGGAGTGGTGGCTCAGCAGTTATGGTGCTTGCCTGGCATGTGCGAGTATGCAAGTTCAAACCCCAGCACATACACAGTGAAGTCTCGGATCATTGAAAGCCATGTGAAAAACTAAATAAAATTGATTCTCTTTCTCTCACTGTCCCTCTCTTAAAAAACAAAAAAGGCCAGATGAAAAAAATAAATTGATCCTCTTTCATTCTCTTAAAAAAAAAAAAAAATCCACACTAAACAGCTATTGTCATTATTCCCCAAATATAGTAAAGCAGCTATGTATATTGCATTAGGTTTTATTAATTTGGAGACAAAGGATGTGCACAGGTTATGCAAATAATTTTTCTAAACAGCAAGTTATTTTTTCATGATTCCCCCCCCCCCCCACTTAGTTGTGTATGTGGTGCCAGGATTTGAACCTGGGTCCCTGTGCATGCCAGTCAAGTGCTGGAACTGCTGAGCCACTGCTCCAGCCCTCTCTCTCTCAAAAAACAAACAAAAGCCAAGTTCAAGATATGCTTTTTTTCTTTTTTCTCTCCCTTACCTTGAGAGCTTAGTATCTAAGGTTAATTCTTTAACTTCTATCTCACTAAGCCCCCATTTTTTGTGGCAGGAATGGAAAACAATTAAGATATTCAGATTTAAAAGGTTTTGAAGAGGTCTTAGAGCTTGGTGTTGGTGCTTATCTGTAATCCCAGCTACTTAGGAGGCTAAGGCAGGAGGACAAGTTTGAGGCTAGTTTCAGTAACTTAGAACCTGTCTCAAAAAAATTAAAAAAGCTGTGGGTGTTGCTGAGTGGTAGAGAACTCCTGGGTTCAATCCCCAGTACTGCAAAAAAAAAAAAAAGGAAAAAAAGGAAAAGTTTTTGAGGAAATTACTTGCTTCCATGTTAAACGTTAGTCTTTATTAAACAGAGTATCACATTCATACATATATTGTTCCTTGGGAACATTGCCAAAGGATGACAGCAATCTTTGTAACTATTACCAAAATCCAAAGCAGGGAGGGGAACTGTTAAATAAACCTCCCTCAGCTCAGATTCCACGTCCTATCCTAATAGCTGTTACAGTCAGGCTGTGTCCCTGCAAGGGACCCACTAAAAGCCTTCTAGATCCCCTCTATCCAAGGAAGCAGACGCTAACTGCAGCCTGGAGGCAGGGGAAAGCAGAACCTCACTGGTAATGAAACAGGTGCCTCTCCTCCCCTTTTGGCTTCAGCACAGGAGAACTGGAATGCCAGGAAAAATGCCTGGGTTAGGTAGTGAAAGGAACTTCTATTTTTTTTTCAGATGGTAGGGTCGCTTTTGATCGAGGCCAAGGAGCTTACTTGAGTGGAAAAAGACATACTCCCTGTGCTCGGGTGGTAGTATTGGGTAAGCTTTTTCCTTCTACATGTTCAGGTGGGAATTCTAAGAGCATGTCACCAGGCCACGTGACATCACAGTCACAGAGCCCTCAAAGGGCCATGGTAGAACCTCATGGGTATCACAACTCCATCAATCTGAATCCAGGTCATGAGGATTGTCATAGCCAAACTCCTTCTGTACATCCCGAGGGTACTTGCTCCACACCTGTGGTCTGCTGCTGCCTCTTTCCTCCTCACTGAGGCTGTTATATTCATCAGGGTCTAAATGGAGACACCAGGGAAGGATTCTTACTCTATGATTTTACATGGTACCCCAAGAGTCCCTTCTCATAAAGGTCTTTTTGTTCCCATTATAAAATACTTGCTCAAAAAAGAAAATCTGGAATATATGATACTTTTTTTTTCCTCCAGGGCTGAGGACCGAACTCAGGGCCTTGCACGTAGCTAGGCAAGCGCTCCGCCACTGAGCTAAATCCCCAACCCCAAATATATGATACTTTTTAAAGCAATTATATTCCCACTGTTGGTTAAGTCCCGTAACACTGGACACTGGAGTATTTTGTCCCGTTCCTCTTTAGTATTACTGTTCCTTTATTTTTTTATTTTTTCAGGGCTGAGGACTGAACTCAGGGCCTTGTGCATGCTAGGCAAGCACTCTGCCACTGAGATAAATCCCCAACCCATGTTCCTTTATTACCAGATATCAAAAATTTATTTGGGGGCTGGAGCGGTGGCTCAGCGGTTTCGGTGCTTGCCTGGCAAGCACGAGGACCTGGGTTCATACCCCAGCACCACTTACGCAACTAAGTGTTGGAGCAACTAAAGCCATGTGAAAAACTAAATAAAGTTGTTTCTCTTTTTCTCTGTCTCTCTTAAAAGTAAAAAAAAAAAAAAAAAAAAAAAAATTATTTGGCTGCACTTAAAAGAATGCAGTCACCAAAGAAACTGAGCTGCTAGGGCATCCTGCTGCTGCCACCTAGGTGCCATGCCTGTGTTGCAACTTTCTCCAAATAGCTGGAAATGGAGCAATTTCTTGAGAAATAAGGTAACAGACTTGTGAAAATCCTGGGCCTACCCCTACTGGCAACCCTTTCTCTTCATTAATTCCTAGATGAGAACAGGGAGAGGGGCAACAGGCTAGATATTTTACTTAATCCCAATCTCTGAAGTTGGCACGGTACTGTCATTTTCTGGGGAGAAAATGAGGCTCAGTGAAGTAACTTGCCTAAGATCCACAAGAAGGCAATGACAGAACTAACGATCCGAAACCAGGCTTGACTAACATTACACTCCCCGAAGTCCTCCTGGAAACACTGTTCAATGGCAGAGAAGGAAAGGCAAATCCCTTCACCTCAGTCTTGGATCCTATCTGTCCCTCCCTATCTAGGCTTCTACCCACCTCTGGAATCTTCATCACTGTGGCTGCTCTCCTCCTCTGGGTACTCATTGCGCCAATTATTCTCACTGTTCTCATCATCTTCATCTTCATAAACATCTTCTGGTTGTTGATCATCATTTACCTGCACATCTCAACACAAACATGAGCCTAAGTCAAAGCCTCTATAGTTTTGCTCTTTGGAGGAAGCTATTAGCATACTAGGGGATATTCAGGTAAAGGTGCCATGTGAAAAAGGCAGAGTAGGAGTTAGTTTACCTCTGCTACACAAGGGACTGGTAATCTTAGGCTAATGGGGGATGACAGTAACCCTCCCTCCACTAAGAGTGGAGTTCCCCTGGAAAATGTGCTCAGTGGGTGTTTCTAAAAGATGTTTAGAATAAATTTTTCCTTCCATGTGAAGATTTATGTCCTGCTGGGCACAGGGGTGCATGCTTGTAATCTGAGCAACACCAGAGGGTGAGGAAGGAGGATCCCAAGTTTAAGACCAGCCTAATCAACTTAAACTCTGCCTCAAAGTAAAATTACAAGGTTGCAAACATTGTAAACGATGAGCAAAACATATCAATGTTGGGGCTGGAGCAGTGGTTCAGCTGTTATGGTGTTTGCCTGGCATGATGCATGAGGACAGGAGTTCAAATTCCAGCACCATGTACACAACGAAGTATTGGAGCAATGAAAGCCACACGAAAAACTAAATAAAAATTGATTCTTTTTTTTTAAAGAAAGAGGGACAGTGAGAGAGAGAAACAATTTTATTTAATTTTTCATGTGGCTTTGGTTCCTCCAGCACTCTGTTGTGTACGTGGTGCTGGGGTTTGAACTTGTGTAATTGTGCATGCCAGGTAAGCGCCACGATTGCCAAGCCATCTCTCCAGCCTGATTCGCTCTCTTAAAAAAAAAAAAAAAAAAAGGGTTGGATATATAGCTCAGTGGTTGAACGCTTGCTTAGAATGTGCCAGGTCCTGAGTTTAATCCCCCGTACTACAAAAAATAAAACAACTAAATTTTTCCTTATAAGCAAGAATAAGAAACACTAAGAACAATGTTGATGAGGAGTGAAGCCTACAAAGGCAAAGTACCCTAACCAGAGAAAAAAGTTACAATGCCACATGCTACCTCCCTTCATTGACCCCCTTACCAGGTCCCACTCCTGGGTGTAGGGCTGCACAGAGAGGATGTTCTCAATCCACCCTGGAGTGGCCATCTCCAAGTAGTAAATGTCATACACATAATCATCATGCTTTTGTTCCTCCTGGTGCTCCCCTCCTGGTCCATCCTCAGATAGAGTCAAACGCTCACGGATCAACTCTACAGAATTGCACAGGATCACATCTGGGTCAGATGTCTGAGAAGAAAACAGATGATACAGGCATGACTCAAAACATGATGTTCCAAGAGGAAGAACCCAAGAGTTGTGGGGAAGGAAGGCCTGTTACAGTTCTGTTATATTTAGGATTCTTATTTGGATTACTAGTCTCTCTCTCTCTCTTTTTTTTTTTTTTTTAATTAAGAGGGAGAGAAAGGGACTGAAGTGGTGGCTAAGCATTTATGGTGCTTGCCTTGCAAGCCTGAGGATCCCAGTTTAAACCCCAGCAACACGTACACAATGATGTTTTAGAGCATTGGAGACCACATGAAAAACTAAATAAAATTGATAAATTGATTCTTCTCTCTCTCACTGTACCTCTATCCTCTATCTTAAAAAAAAAAAAAAAAAAAGAGGGAGGGAGAGAAAAACAGAGAATCAATTTTATTTAGTTTTTCATCTGATTTTCCTTGCTCAGACACTGAGCTGTGTATGTGGTGCTAGAGTTTAAACCCGGGTCCTCGTGCACACCAGGCAAGCGTGATACTGCTGAGTCACCACTCCAGCCACCCCCAAAGTGAATTTTATACTCCCAAATAAAATGTAGCTTTACTCTAGTGGCCTTTGGATTGGGCATAAATTGAGGAGGTCCCTTCCCCCTTTTTGCCATGCTGAGGAGCATACCCAGGGCCTTGTGCAGTCTAGGCAAGTACTCTACCATTAAGCTATATCCCTAATCCCTCCACTTAACTTTATACGATGCTATGTTCTTTTAAATTCCTATCATGGAGGGGCACTGTGGCCCAGGCCTGTAATCCCAGTAACTTGACAGGCAACTCCAAGGCTACTCTCAGAAACTTAGCAAGACCTTGTCTCAAAAAAAAAAAAAGGACTGCAGATATATCTCAGTGGTAAAGCACCTCTGGATTCAATCCCCAGTACCAAACCAAACCAAAGCAAACCCTTCTTATCATGAACAAGTTACTTTCATAAAAGTAAGTCTATGTCCATGCTTACCATATTTTCAGTATTACATATAGCACATTCTTCTGTTAAACACATGCAAGTATTTCCACATATTGCCAATCTTCACAATTACCAATTTTTATTTTTTGGTATCAGGGATTGAACCCAGGGACACTTAACCACTGAGCCACATTGCTAGCCCTTTTTATATTTTATTTTGAGACAAAGTCTCACTAAGTTGCTTAGGGCCTAAGTTGCTAAGGTTGGCTTTGAACTTGAGATCCTCCTGCCTCAGCCTCCAGAGTCACTGGGATTACAGGCGTGTGCCACTGTGCTTGGCCAGTTATCAATTTTAATAGTTCACAGTTGTATATGTTAATTGGATATAAATTTTAGCCTCCATATACAGTTATTACAAAACAAAAACCCTGACATTTCCTACATTAAAAAAAAGAGGATCAAAGAATCTCATAGCATTTTTTATGAGGATTAAATGAACTAAGAATATATAGGGGTGAACAGGTGGCTTACTGGTACAGCTCTTACCTTGCAAGCATGAAAACCCAGGTTCAAACCCCAGTACTGAGACAGTTTAGGAGAGATAGTAAAATGGCTAGGTAGTCAGGACCATGGGCCCCATTCAACCAAGCCTAGAAACTAACCAGTAGAGTGACAGGTATGCTCAGGCCTTCATTTGCAAAAAGACCAAGAGGCTCACCTGTGGGAGCAATTCCTTTGTCCCAGAAGTGGGGGTAGATCTGGTGGGAACTAGAATTTGCACCTGTTTTATATAGACTTTAACGTTGGTGCCTTTCTCAATGCCTGCTTTACATTTATCTTATTCGAGGCTCATAACCAAACCAATATAATCCCTGGCCTAACCTATATTAGATGGGTGTCCTGCTTCCAGGTGCCCCTGTGGAGCCTCTGCTCTCCTTCCTTAAATAAATCCTACTCCTTTTACTCTTCCCTTCTGTGGTTGTCTGCGGATTTTATTCCTCAAATTCTCAAGTCAAGAACCCAGAAGATTGGTGCCAAATTTCCAGGGTGGATTTCCATACCAAGAGCTGCAACGCACACCGCTCAACAGTAGGGGAGAAAACCAAGCTCTTAGCTGGGGAGTTGCTAACACTATTTTGGCCACAGAAACCTGCAGCCAGCCCAAATTTCCAGTTTTAACTGAGAATAGCTGCAAATACTAGAAATGGGCTATTTTGGCTGCTGGAATCTGTAGTAGGCCCAGACTCCATTTGCCAGCAGAAGCAGAGTCTGGCCTCATCTCAAAAAACCCCACATCAGCACCACATCCCTGATGGGAAAACAAAAACCAGATTAAAAAAAAAAATTTACGCTCATTCTGTCCTAAAAAAATAAAAAAAAAATAATTTATATATTTTTATAAATAAATAAAACAAGTATTTAACATGGTTACTTGAAACAATTACTTAGTAAATTAATAGTAGTTTTTTTTAACATTATATCTGTTTGTTTCTGCTGAACGATTTCCCTGGGTTATATCTTGGAGAATAGGATTACTCTGCAAAAGCAAATGAATTTCTTTAATTTCTTTTTAGGTTTCCTTTTTATTTGCTTAAAATTTATATGATGTCGACTGAAGAATAAACATACTATAATGTGCTATGGAAATGTCATTTTAAAAGTAGGCCACAGGGCGGTTGGGGATTTAGCTCAGTGGCAGAGCACTTGCCTAGCATGCAGAAGGCCCCAGGTTTGGTCCTCAGCCCTGAATAAATAAATAAATAAAAGTAGGGCACAGGCTATTTTAGAGTTTCCAATGTAGTTTTCCAAAGACGTTGCCTCAATTAATCACTACAATTACATATTTTTTTAATTATAGCCTTGCCTGAAATGCTATCAACTACCTTCTTCCTGTTAGTCTAGTAGGCATAAAGCCTCAAATATGCTTTAAACTTAAATTCAGATTTATGAATACTCTGTACAAAAATGTTTGTTGTGTTTACAATGTATATTGCTTTACTGAGAAAAATCTCTGTCAATATCCTTCATCCAGTTTACCTACTAGTTTTTCTTATAAAATTGAGCTATTTAATCTGGCCAAAGTGACACACATCTGTGACCAGGCTCAGCAACTTAACCAGACCCAACCTCAAAATAAAACAATAAGGATATAGCTCAGTAGTAAAGTGCCCCTGTGCTTGATCTCCAGCACCACATACATGAATCTGTAACTTGGGATGGGGATGTAGCTCAGTGGTAGAGTGCTTATCTAGCATGCCTGAGGCTCTGGATTCAATTCCCACTAAGGGTGTGAGTGTGTGTGTGTGGGGGGGATATTAAAAAATTGTAACTCACTAATCAGTCTAGAACTAGTTTTGGTGAAAGATATGGCTATGGACATCAGGCCCAAATTGCTATCCAGTTATACTGATGCCATGATTAAATATTATTTGCATGTTGATTCATTCTGAATTAAAATTAAAATTTTTAAACTTTAAAAACAAAATTTTTTATACATGTTCATTAGGAGGGAGTATACCCTAACTGGGTGGGCACAATGTGCACGCCTGTAATCCCAACAGCTCAGGAGGCTGATGCATGAGGAATGAGAAAGTTCAAAGCCAGCCTCAGCAATTTAGTAATTCCCTAAGCAACTTAGCCAGACTGTTTCAAAATAAAAAATAGGGGGCACTCCTGAAGCAGTGGCTCAGTGGTTGGACTGCTTGTCTGGCAAGGACCCAGGGTTCAAACCCCAGCACCACATTCACAACTGAGTGTTTGAGAAATAAAGGCCAGATGAAAAAATGAAGTTAATTCATTCTTTCTTTCTCTCCCTCCCTCCCTCTTTCTTAAAAAAAAAAAAAAAAAGAAAATAGAAAAAAGAAAAGGCTAGGAATGTGGTTCAATGGTTAAGTGCCCCTGGGTTCAATCCCCAGTATTAAAAAAAAAAAAGGGGGGTACACCTTACCTTACCTTGGGAATTTTCTATTTCTGTGGTTTTACGCTAAGTAGTAAATTTTATTTTTTGGAAATAAGTACAAAATAAACTTAGTAAATGTAATATAGTACAATAAGCACTGGATTAAATGTGAGAAGACCTGCACTGTGCATCTAAACCTGCCTCAAATTTGATATGCTACTCAGGACTAATCCCTGATCTTCCTTTTGATCAATTTTCCCATATATTCTTTATGTAATTTGCTCCAGTGATCCGCCCCCCACCGCAAGTCCTTTCAATCACCTCAGGGACTAGGAAGCAACCCCCCCACCGCCAATTCCTTAGGACTTTTTCTCTTCATTGGACTCTGAACACACTGACCCTGCAAACACCAAACAAACTCAGGTCTCCGTTTGAGTCTTACACTCCCAGACATCACCAGTATCCTGCCACTCACTTCAAGTCTTCATTTTAAAGTCTTTTTTCACAAAACTCGCACCACTGTTTTTCTCCTTTGTCTCCTTTTTCTCCTTTGCCGGCAAAATCCATTCTTCTCTGGTGCATACTCACTTTGCAGGAGTCTATGGTGGCGGCCTCTGGGTCTCCCTCCTCATGGACCAGGTCCAACAGCTGAAAGTTTGCACCCCCTGCAGCTTCTGGAGTCCCTGGCGCGTACTCGGACTCCAGGCTGCCGGAGGTCCCTGAGGATCGGCGGCTGGAGACCACTCGGTAGCGGCCCTCTTTCCGGACATCGCGAGCTGAGGCGCGAAGATCGCGGCGAATACGCTGCTGGCTGCCCCGGGAAGGGCACAAGGCAGCCCGCACGAGCTGTTGTACTGGCTCCTCCTGGGGGGCGGTAGGAAAAGAGTGGGAGGAGTCAGCATGGGTTTGTGAGAGGATTAGAGATCACATTTTATTCCAGCAGCGAAGATCCCCTCCACGCAGATTCCATCTCCGCTCAGTACCTGCGAGCGCACGGTGGCCACCAAATGGAAGACATTATTCTCCGTCGCTCTCTTCACACCTTCCGGCGTCTTCTGGGCAGCCGACCCGACCTCGCCAGTCCGGAGGCGCTTGCAGGCAAGCACGAGGGCCTCGGCCGGCTCGGCGGAGCGCTTCCGCTTCACCCGGAGCAACGCCGTACCGCCGGCCTCCATCGCGGCCGTCGCGAAGTACTGTGGGTAGACGAAGGGTGCGTCGAGAGATCATTTCCGCTTCGGGCCCCGCCCCGCGCACGTTCCGCAGACGCCAGAGGTTCCGCCCCGCACGCTGGCTTGGGCAAGGTGGCGGTGGCAGCGGAGGCAAGCCGAGTGGTTCCTGTGGTGGGTGAGGCGCTGGGCGTGCTGGGGAGATGGGATCGCGGTTGGAGTCCCGGGTGCAGCCAGCCTCCTGTCCTCACCCTCAGGGCTTGGGTGGAGGCGCCTGGCGTGGGCGTACTCGGACGCCCGCAGCGTGCATCTATTCCGGACCTTTTCGGAGTCCGCGCGGGGCAGCTGGAAGTTCCCTGGCCGACACGAAAGCGGTGTTGTCCAGGCCCTGCGGTCCGGGTAGTGATGGTCCAGCACAGCACAGCAGCCGGCCTGGGTCACAGCACTCATGCCTGACGCCTAGCACCACGAACTGGGTCACGGTTCTCTGGTTCAGGAGCTCGGATGAGACCTTTCCTTGTCACTGTTCTGAGTAGTTGCAGCCAGGAGCGGTGCTGCAAAAGTGGGCACCCGATGTAGACGTGCTTCTGCTTAAAACCCTTGGTGGCTCCCATTGCACTTACTACAAAATCCTTTACGAGACTGAAAGGCCCAGTGTAATTTTGCAGGAGCCCGCCCTTTAATCCATCACTTCTTCTGCGCTAAGCGCTTCAGTCATTCAGGCTTTTTCACATTTTCTTTACGCATCTTGTTCTTTCTACCTTAGATTATGACCCTTCCTGGAAAAATTAGGGTAAGGATTCCTGGCGAATAAAAACTGCGCCCCCTACTTTTAGCGTGGCTTGCCTTGCAGTTCTCTACTGGAACCCTGTCTGTAACATTTTCTCTTTCGTGGTGCCCTGTGCACTTCGTTTCTTGAACTCACTTAGCCTACCTTTGTTTATTTTCCCACTCTCATTAGAATCTAAGCACTGACAAGGCAAGGACGTCCTCTGTCTTGTTTGTGATGGTGGCTTCAGCCCCTAACAGTACCTGGCATGTAGAAGGTACTTAATAAGTTTTGAAAGAATGACTGGAACATCTGCTTTGAAATCTGAATAGTAATCTAATTACGGTTTGGCGTAGTGATTTCCATTATCCCTGTAGATGTGCGTTCTTAACTCTTGGAGAATGTGGAAGGCACCAGAGATTGTCTACTGAATCTGGAGTGAGGGCTCCTTCTGAAAGAGGAGGAGTCATACTAGTGCCTGAGGGGATTATCCATAGAAGGTATGTAGCGTTTACCCAGAAGTTCACTCATTAGTAAAATTGTTAAAACAGGGCATGGTTCCCATCCTCAAACATTTGTTTAGGACTGGGGATGTAGCTCAACAGAAAAGCGCTTGCCTAGCTTGTGTGATATCCTGGGTTCAATCCCTAGCACTACAGGGAAAATATATACAGATTTCTATAAAGCCAGTGATTACAGATCTGAAAGGACATTTTGCTCCTAGTTATACCGGCAGTAATATCACAGACAGAAAAGGAATTCTATTGATCAAAGTTCTTTACTACAGTCTTGAATTTTAAATGACATCAGAAGTGATTCTAGATGGACCAAGGGTAAGGGTTTTAGGATTGTTTCTCATGTGAACCCCAGTGACATATTTTCTTTTTAGTCAAACTGATTTATTCAGTGTGCATAGTTGTTTAAGCCTTTATAATCTGGTAAAATGCCTCTCCAGGGCTGGAGCGGTGGCTCGGGCAGTTACTGCACAAGCATGCAAGTTCAAACCCCAGCACCAGATACACAAAGAAGTGTCCAAAGAATGAAAGTCACATGAAAAACTAAATAAAGATTGCTTCTCTCTCTCTCTCTTTCTCTCACTGTCCCCTTTCTTAAAAAAAAAAAAAAAAAAAAA
>PVKS010024712.1:0-30731 GCA_004027875.1 Aplodontia rufa | reverse complement strand
GGGGTTTATATTTTGTCCCTGGAGAGTGGAGCTCTCTCTGCTGCCTGGTGCTATGTCCTGAGCCGCTTTCCTCCACCACACTCTTTCGCTGTGGTGTTCTGCCTCATCTCCAGCCCAGTGCAAGGGAGCCGGACATCTATGGACTAAGGTCTCTGAAACCATGAGCCCCAAATAAACTTTTCCTCTTCTAAAATTCTTTGTCAGGTTTTCTGGTCACAGCAACAAAAAAGTTGACTAAAATAACATTTGTCCTTCTTGGTCATTGTTTCTTTCCCTATTATCTTTTTTTCTTCTTCTTCTTCTTCCTCCTCCTGCTCCTTCCCTCTTCCTATTCTCCCCCTCTCCTCTCTTTCCTCCTCTTCTTCCCAGAGCATAAGAGTACAAGTAACACCTGGGACAGCAAGAAACAGGATGTAGGGGTAGTTTCTGTCAAGGAAGAGATAGAAGAGTAGCCTCTGAGTAGGCAGATAAATTAAACTTGAGTAGGGAATAAATTAGAAAATTCAGTTGACCTCAGGTTAAGGCAAATTCTGCAGTCAGAATTTTTACTAATATCTTCAAAGAAATGAAACTGTACTGATCATGGAATGCAAAATTGAAAGACTATGAGAAATGAAGCAACGGAATAAAAGCTTCCTGGTTAATCAACCAACACTTTCTGGAAGGAATTCAGTGTCAAAATCTGGCCAAAGCCAGATTTTTTTCTTCCCCCCCTAGTAAATGTCAACCTTAAATGTAAATGGTAAAAAAAAAGAGCAGACACAAGGAAAATATCAAATTATAAAGCAAAAGAGTCAAACATCACAAGGCAAGGCATGCACATTTGCTCCATTCACACGACCGCGGTGATGGACAATGGTTAAGAGAGTTAAGGGTAAAACATTGCCATTCCATGCAAAATAGCAGCAAAGATATGCTATTGTTCTGGAATGGTTATCCTATTTCCTCTGTCAGAAATCTAGCAAACAATAGGACAAAAAGTCAAATTGAAATGCATTGTTGAGATTAAATGCTGAAAGTGGGAGGGCATAAAGATACATCCTGTTCCTTCCTTCCCTTAGGAAGATCCATACACCAGGTCTGTCTTGTTCAACTCCCTCCTGTGAGTCACACATTCAATGAACTGCCTGTGACTTCAAACTTCAACATCTGAGCCAAAGATTTTTTTTCCTTCCTCTACCATTCCCTTAAAACCTACAGCAGCTTTTTACTAAATTAGAGGTATGAACAAGGTCATGTTTCCAACACTCAAAGGCATGTGGTGAAAACCTCCCAACTTGGGCTGGAGTAATGGCCCCGAGGTTACTGTGCTTGCCTGGCATACTGTACACAAATTGATTCTCTTTTCTCTTTCTCACTGTCCATCTCAAAAAAAAAAAAAAAAAAATCTCTCCTGACTTGAGTATTCATTTTTTTCATTTAACATTTCTATACCTTCCAAGCAAATTTACTATCCAGCAACTTCTAGATCATTTCACTCTTGCTTTAGGGGCTCTCCTGGGACACATCCAGCCCTAGAATAGCATACTCATGCTAACCCAAATACCAGCCATCCAGTCCCCTGCCCAATCCACCACTGAGTGGAATTTTCACTAACATTTTTTTTAGGAAGCTACTAAATCCAAATTTCTCACCCTGACCAAATGGAAAAGAAATTACTATCTCATCCAGAACTCTCTACTTAGACATGCAAATTCTAGGTGTTCCAATGTTAACATTCTCATCATATGCAAATGGCAACTGCAGTTCATGGAGGCAATGAGAATGTCTGGATCATTGTATTATTGTTTTAAAAGGCCCTAAAGGGTAAGAGGAGATTTCATCTCTAATATTTGGTACATCTGCCAGAATAATTTATACATACATTGTTATAAATCGTATATGACTATATATAAATGACTATATAATTATAAAATTTATATACATAAGTGACTTTGGTAGTCTTCTGTTCTATAACACTTGTAATTCCCTGTACAATAATATTGCTAGGTACATCTTTTGTTGAACTATTCAGTCTTGGACCCAGGTTCCAAATACAGAGTTCTTAACTCCTTGGAGTTTCCTGGGTAATAATAGCAGCACCTTTTGTTCTAATGAGGTACCACTTGGTGGGATGGAGGCTGGTCACATGAAGCCGTGATTAAAAACTTGGAGCCCTCATCCTACTCCCAAACTCCAGGGAGGAAAGAAGGGCTGAAAATCAAGTTAATAATCAGCCATGCCTATATGATAAAGTCACCATAAAATCCTTGAACAGGTTTTGGAGAGCTTGCAGGAAGGTGAGCACATCAAAATGTTGGAAGGCTGCTTCAGCTCAACTCCATGGGGACAGAGGCTCCTGCGCTGGAGACCCTTCTAAACTTTGTCCTATCTCTTTCTTCATCTGGCTGTTTATATGGCTATTTGCTGATTTATTCCAAAGGGTATTTTAAGGGAATAAATCAGCAAGGGTAAGTAAACTGTTTTCCTGGGTTCTGTGAGAGGATCTAGCAAATCATTGAAACCCAGCCAGGGGTGGGGAGTGGGGGAGGTTAAGGGAACCCAATTTATAGCTGGTTGGTCAGAAACACAAGTAACAATGCAACTCAGGTATCAAGTGAGGATAGTCTTGAAAGACCAAAGGACTGATTCCTTAACCTTTAGGGTCTTTGCTAACTCCAGTGTCAGAATGGAATTCAATTCTAGGACACCCCTCTGCTGGAGAATTGGTTAGGGTAAGTGGGGAAATTCTTACATCTGGTAGCTAATGTGAAGTTTTCCAGAAGTATTGAGAGAGGTGTGAATATAGAAAGAAAAACAGTTCTTCCTCTACAAGTACTAACACATTTAATAATGAAGAAAATCCCCATAATCTTGATTTCGGAGAGATGCCTTCATCACTAGGATGGCTACAATTAAAAAGATGGCAAGTGTTGGTGAGAATGTAGAGAAATTGAAACCCTTATATGCTGTGAGAGTGAGTGCTTAGCGGAGCCACAGGCTTTGCAAGCCTTAGGGAGCAAGAGGGTGCCAGGAGGGAGAGTGCGGGAGAGTGCGAGCAGAGCAGAGCAGGGCCATAGTCAACTGCGGCTGAAAGAAAGTGTAAAACAATTTAACCAGGTCGTTTAGAGGCATCATTTTTGAATAGTATTTGAAGTAATCCTAAATTCTCGTTTTCTAAGAACAAAGAACAACGAACCAAGTTTCATACAACCAGATGAACTGACCCTTAGCAAATAAATAGCCAATCAGGAGCTGACAAGCCAACTCCTAACATTCCAGGAACATACCAAACTATGTATGGTCAAAATCCGAGACAAAGGGTACCATGGCTGACAGCAATAGATCATATATGTTAAAAGATCAACCAATCATGTGCTTTGCTTTGTTTGAATTTCCCGCTTCGCTGTGAAACCCTATAAAAGGATGGCTGTGCTAGGGCTCGGGGCTCCCTCCCTTTACATCTGCTGCACTGGAGAGAGCCCAGGCTCAAGCTTGCAGTAATAAAAAGACCCTAATGTATTTGCATCGGATTCAGCTCCTTGGTGGTCTTTGGGGACTCGAGACTAGGGCATAACAGCTGTTGATGGGACTAAAATGGCACATCTATGAAAAATAGTAGAGAGGTTCCCAATTAAAAATGTAACTACCATAAATGATCCAGCAATTCTACTTCTAGATGCAGATTCAAAAATAATTGAAACTAAGGTCTGAAAGATTTTTGCACATCTATGTTCATAGCAGCACTATCCATAGCCACAAAATGGAAGCAAACCAAAATGTCCATCAACAAATGGATTCCAAAAATGTGCTAAAAACACGACAATATTATTCAGCCCTGAAAAGGAAGAAAATTTTATCACATGCTACAACCTAGATCAACCTTGAGGACATTATGCTAAGTGAAATAAGTCACAAAAAGACAAAGGCTATCTGATTATGATTTGTTATGGTTTAGATATTAGGTATCCCCAAAAAACTTATGTGTGAGACAATGCAAGAAAGTTTAGAGGTGAAATGATTGGATTATGAGAATGTTAATCTGATCGACGCATTGAGCCTCTGATGGAGATTAACTGGGTGGTGACTATAAGCAAGTAGGGTATGGCTAGAGGAGGTAGTTTCCTGAGGGCATGCCTTTAGGGTACGTATTTTGTGTTATGCGTTGAATCTCTTCCCTAGAGCCCACTCTTCCACCATGATGTTCTGCCTCATCTGAGGCCTAAGAAATGGAGTCAGCTGTCTACGGACTGAGACCTCTGAAACCATGACCACCCCAAATAAAATTCTCCTTGAAATTGTTCTTGTCAGGTCTTTTGGTCACAGCAACAAAAGAAATTGTTTAATGGACATAGAAGTTTGTCTCATGAGATAGGAAAGTTCTGGAGACCTGTTTCACATCAATGTGCATGTACTTAATACTACACTTAAACGTGGTTAAGATGGCAAACTTTATATTTTTGAGTAACTCAAAAAGAAAAAAGTGCAGTTAGCTTTGTGTATACATATTTCCTGCAGGATATCATCAGTGATTCAGTGCATCCAGTAAAATGTCTTGCTAAATTAATGTAAAAAAAAGTAGTTTTTGCACTGAATTAACTATTCAAATCAAGCCATTAAATGAGGTCAGGCCAAGTGAGTCTCAGTGTCCACACAGCAAGGCCCCAGGCATGGAAATGCTGCTTGGTTAATAGAATATATGAAAATAAACTGATCATTAATGGCTTGGGAGAAGGTAGGAACTCAATGAGCACTTTTCATTAAATGGATATTTCTGGCAGAAGCTAAAGACAATTTAAATTGTCACAATGAAAATTGTGAAGTGTTGTGAATAGAATAGCTGAGAGACTCGGCTTCCTTCTTGCCTTGGGTCATAAAGGTCCTTAGAGAATACCTAACGCAACCTCTTCATCTTGAGCCTTCAGTGTCTTCCCACCGGAGTTCCACACAGCACTGCTGGAGGCCTGTAGCGTTTATCTGTCATTACAGTTGTTCTGCTGTGAAAAAGTCCTAGCTGGTTTATAGATAATATACATGATTTTTTCAATAATTACTCATTAACCATCCACTTCAGTAAAGCAGTCTGACCAATATGGGGATTAAAAAGTACTGTGGTTGGAAATTCCTGTTTTCCTTGACCTGAGAAACAGCAACTGGAAACTTCTTATAGTGTTTGGGTCTGAGCTTGGAGTAGGGATAGGGACAGTGATCTTTAATAAATGAGAATGTGTACAGTCTGAGAAGCATGATCCAGAGAAGAAACAACTAAACAAAATATCAATTTGAAGAGGAAGGGTTGGTGGGTTGGAATCGAAAAATGAGGTCAAAGGTTTGAAATCTCTTAAGCTCCCTTCATTGGCCAAATGGTTATAGTTTAGACTCTTTTGAAACCACAGGCCATTCCTCATAGTAATTCCCTGACCGTAGATCACAATATTATAAATGTAAATACTTAGCCTGAAGTTCAAATTCTGATTTATGCTCTTATCAGAAGAGAGAAGAGGTAGGCTACCTTGTTAATCCCATTCTAGATAAGGACATTTAAACTTTGAGAAGTTGTCCAGGGTCAGTCAGCAAGGACAAAGACTTTTAAACCTGCATATTTTGCCCAAAACGCAGGATCCAATTTGAGAGTCGTTTACATTTCCATTTGGAAGACTGGAATCCAGAGCAAGGTTCAAGTAGGATATCAAGCAGAGATTGTTACTTGGCTATTTTTATCTAGGTTCCTTTTCACCATTCAATAGCTGCCCTGGGAAAAAAGGATGAGAGGAAACTAAATCTTTTCCCATGTTTGTGGCAACAAGAAGTCAGGATGGTCTCAGTTATCTTGATTTGGCCTCAAAACCTTCACATCTTTCATCAAAAACTTTAACACCAATGGAGATTCATGTGTTCGGTCTACTTACATACTGTTTTTGAATAGAACACATGAAATTATACTTTAGAAACTAGAGAACTAATTTTTCAGCCACCACCATGAAACACCTTAAGACTATCACCTCAACAAGCCTCAGACTGTTTTCCTCACTGTGGAACCACCAAAAGCAGCAGTTCCCCAGGTAGAGAGTTGTCCCGGTCCAGCCGGGTTCTGACCTGAGGGGCGGGTCTGGGGATGAGAAGAACCACAGGCCGGAGACCCCAAGCGGTCTTTCTTAGTCCAAACTTTACTTCTCCTTTTTATGCATCCATACTTTACATCTCTCTTTCAAGGCAACGTTCATTTGTACCTAGAACAAAATGCCTAACATTAAGTAATCTCAAACAAGTCAAGGCAATGCTACAAGACTCTATTTCAGAACAAACAGACAGAAATTTCTCACAGTTCTGGAGGCTGGAAAGTTCAGGATCAAAGCATAGGCAGGTTCGGCTGCTGACAAGAGCTCACCTTCCAAAGGAGCAGGGCCACCACGTCCAGCAGAAGAGTATGAGAATTCTCTTCCAAGGAGGTGAGAGGGCGCGCCTATCCAAAGGAGCAGGGACAGCACGAACAGCAGCAAGGTGCGACAGCTCTCTCCTGAAGAAAGCTCTCGACTGCTGGCTGGAGCCTTTTTAAAGGCCTTCACCCGCCCCCTCGAGGCCTCTCTACATTAGCTCCTTCATTGCCACACCTGGATTTTCCAAGGCACACGTTTGACCAATAGTCATAAGAAGCCTCCACGTGGATTTTGCAGATGATACCAATGCGAAATGTCTGAAGCCCGTGTCCACACCCTGTTTTTCAAGCTTAACAATACACAATCTAGCAGCCCTTCCCCAAGGAGCCTATGCAAACAGCAACAAGATCCCGGGCAGCTGATAAAGCAAAGGTCAGACCCCAACAGAGAGAATTTCATAAAAATAAAAAAAAAATGGCCTAAATTCCCAACTATGAACCCCACCTTTACCAATGCCTTCCTATTTGATGCCAAGAAAATTACTTAACATCTCTATGCTTTCATTTTCTCATCCAAGAAATTGAGATAAAAATGCTACTTATCTCACAATTGCTGAGGAGAAAATGAGTCCATATATGTAAATGCCTGGACCAGTGCCTGGCATATAAAAAAAAACCAATCTATTTTTATATACACATATCACATAAAATATATTTCATATAATCATATATGAATTTTTAAATATAAAATTTTGCCATATTCACCACATTGGTTCATTTTAGTTTGAATCTCAGTCCCTACCAATAAGATGATCCACTTAGAAAAAAAAATTGTCTGGAATATGGTAACTGCACAGTTTGAGTTTTCATTCATTCAAGCTTTGGAAAGCATTCTACCGAAGACATGAGATCAAGGTCTTATTCCCTTTCACCAAAGTAAAAATCATTTATGATGTAGGGGAAGCACTGGAAGGTGGAACAGCAGAGAAAGCACGGGGCACAGGGGCAAGGAGGGAAATTTAGGGAAAGATTTCAGGGATTGCTTTGGAGCTGAACTTGAAGTAGGACTTTGATAGATAGGAAAGGTGGGGTGTAGGCTTCTTTTACAGGTGAGAAAAATCAAGGCTTAGAAGGGAAGTCACTTATCCCCAAACCCTCCATCAACAGCGCCTGAGAACCCTCCCTCCTCCAGGCAGTGTGGCCTATAGCCAAGGTTGCCCTGTTTCCTACCAATTCCTCCAGGATATTCAAGCCCCCCTTTTGGGGGGATGAGATTTAGAGAAGACTTTTAAGCATGATATACTTCAGGTTAAGCCTCATCGGCATCTTCATCCCCATGGTTCTAAGCCCTCTAGCTGGATATTTTATAATTTTTCCCAATTGAGACTTTGGCCTCTACCACACCCCAACTCGAGTAGACCACAGGCCTCTGGGGAACAGGAGACCTGCTTTAAACAAGAGCCCTGTCTTCATTCGGATGTTAATGGAGCTGCTGTTAATGGACAGGATTGCGCCTCTCAGGAGGGCAGTAAGGATGGCAGGCTTGCCCAGGGCCTCAGGCCCACTACCTTTAAATGACCTTGAGAGATTTACCTTTTTGAAATTTTCCTCTCATAGTGGAAATAGATTTACCATGTATTCTTCACACATCAACCAGGGCCAGGGTTATTAATGTTTATGTACTTCTTGGGGAGGCCCTGAAACCTTTAAAGAAAAGCCAACCTGGAGCTTTTGAATATTGTCTGACACTCATGATCCCACAGGGACCTACTGGGTCACAGACAGCAGTGACTATTTTGAGCAACTAGCCCACTATAAACCACACCAACTACCCAGGATAATACCCTGTCTCTCCTCTCTGCTTGGAGTCATTAACCTATTTTTCCTTTGGTTCCAGTTTGTTTTCAAATAGGTTTCTTCTCATGGTCCGTTTCACGTTGTGTGTCATAGAAGAATTTTTAACACTGAAAGGAAGATTCCTCAGAAAGAACTGGATTATTTCCCAGAGCCATAATCTACAGAGGAATTGGAAAACCAAGGTGGAGAAAGTGAAGAGAGGCACCAGTCTGGGGAAGGGATGGGGACAGCCTGAACAGCAAGCATTCTCCCGCTCAGCTCCAGTGCCATCAGTCAGCTGCCCCTGCTAATGAGTCGTTTGTTAGACGCGAGGTCCTGCGGCCACATGCGCTACCTGCCCCAGTTAAGCACCCTAGAAAGAATATACCACTGCTTCTATTTTACAGTTCTAGAAGGAAAGCCAAGAATAAAGAAACTTCTCCAAGGTGATAGAACTATTGACTACTGGGGCTGGCATTAGAGAACACCTCTGATTCAAAGTCTTGTGTTGTCCCTCTTCCACACACACTGACCCTATGAGTAGTCTACCCGAAAACGCTGGCTATAGAAACAGGAAAAGGAAGGGATAAAGGAGTGATGTGAGTGAGTGGCATTTCCTATGTATAAGCTGCTATAACATTTACAAGAAAAAAACTGTCAGGACGCAGCAACCAGAAGTTGATGACTCACCTTCCTTCTTTATAAGAAAGAGAATAGACTTTAGCTTGAGACAGACCTGAATCCATTCCAACCCTTACCACTAACAAGCCACAAATTACAAGTCCTCTGAGCTTTCTTTTATTTTCCCCCCTACCATAAAAGACTAAAACTATCTATTTTGGCGGGTCACAATGAGTCTAAGTGATTCAATACACAATAACTCATCTAAAATCCAGCAATATACAACAACTCATCTAAAACTCAGGAAGTTCTTAAATGCTAATGCCCTCAACCACTTCTCCTGGCCCCAACAGATCTTTTTATCACCCACTTTTATTTTTTTTTTTAAAGATGATTACACAGCACAATAAAATATCCTCAGGTCCAACCAAATGTAGAACCTCACCATGGCCCAGGTTGTTCTTTTGTCCTGCAATTTTATAATCCACTGAGGGGAAAAAAAAAAACAGATGTTCTAAACAAAAGTCTGCCCTCAGTCAATCCATTCCGTTTAGGTTGCTCTTTACTGTACACATCTCACTTGCACATGGGAGGCAAAATATACTTGAAAATCCTTTCAAATATGATGTCCTTTCTTCCATCTTCCCTATGGGCTCCCGGAAAAAAAAAATTTTTTTTTAAAACAGCTCATAAACATCACTCACTTATTAGAATTTAGTTCTGGCTAGTCCTTTTCTCTCCCAAAAGATCCCACTATCTTAGGCCTACCCCACGACCACCACTAAGTACTCTGGAGCAGACTGACGATGGCATAAGGATCACAGCTCTGGGGCAGGCTGTAAGTCTCACCACTTCAGGTATTGTGCATACGGCATGCCACACTTGGTAAACCTAGATGAAGCCTTAAGAACGAATGCGATTCAACAGTTACAATCAAATGTTCTGAATTACTTCAGGAGCAAACAAAATCCATTTTCTAATTTGTACTGAATTTTGATTTGCATTTTCTTTATATTTCTCTTTTACTTTAAAATTTGCTGCTCGCCAAATCCCTCTCATGCATATCCTCCCACTCCTCTAACCATTTGATGAAACTCCACTTATGTCTGGAAAGAATTCTAGTTTCTGGGGGATATATGTCAAATAATTTATTTTGGCTCCTGCCTCAGGGTCTGATATATAACAGATGCTCAGTAGTATTGAAAAAAAAAAAATCAATTGAACCACGTCTTGTTCACCTCTAGAATATCAAAGAAGATGCAAGATATTACCAGGTGTCTAGGCCACACTTCATATAACCTTGGTTGTTTTATTGGGTTGGAAGATTAATATCTTTAAAGAAACCATGGCATTATAGATCAGAGAACACATTGTACAGTGAAGCATTCCTTGAATATTTAAAGTGGGAATTAAGTGGAACATTCTGTGGGCTATCGAAAGCAGCTTGGGGGTCTTCACACTGTCATGGTAAATGGGTAATTGATGTTCATTCTTATAGAATATGGAAGGATTGGCTTGAAATGCAGAAGTCTCATTTTTCCCAGTTAGATAAGGAAAGTCTTCATTATACATCAGGCTCCTCCTAGTTATAAAAAGCTCTAATGCTGTGGCTAGCGATCAAATGAAACCATGCAAGGTTTCTTCTCCACCATTGCAGAAAATGCTCCAGATTTAAAGTGGGAAACACCTTTATTCTAGAGCAATTGTTCCCAGTCAGGGACAATTTGTCCCCGGATGTCATGTGATGATATCTGCAGACATGTTTAATTATCACAAATTGGGGCAAAGGAGAGTTTATAACTGGTCCCTGGTGGGTAGAGACCATGGATGCTATGAAACACATTGCACAAGACAGCTCACAACAACAAAGGATTTTCCAGCTCAAAATGTCAGTAGTGCTGAGGTTTAGAAACTTTTTACCCCCTATTTTTCATTGGTGCATTGAATTTGTAAGTAATGATGGGATGTTTTGTTACATATTAATACATGCACACAATATAACAATATACTTTGGCCAACATCCCCACAAAATGTCCCCCATCCCACCACCCCCCACCCCAGTCCCCTGTTTTAGAAACATTTTGCATCAATCCTGCTACTTAATTGCTTCTGTGATCTTGAGCGAGCAACTTTCCTTAATAGTGATTCAGGTCATAGAAGGCAGCAAAGGAAGGAATTCTAAGTATTGGGAAGACTCAATAGGATGCAAAGAAAAAGACTTGATAGACTACAAGTACCTACGTAAGTATAAGTTGTTAACATTGAAATATATTTAGGAAAGAATAAAAGTTAATTTACAGAATCATAGGTAATGCCAGCCAGTGAACCTCAAAAATGAGCAGCCCTCAGAGCAAGGACACAGCTGCAAAGGAAGCCCTCTAGAAAGTGCCTCTGATGAGGGACCAAAGGATTCCAGCTCCACTTCAGAGCACATCTTAACCACTAAAAACCGTTCTAGAACAAATTCAGTCCCTCGGGGAGCATCTAAGAGAGACCTAGGAGAGTCTGTTTGGTTGTCCGCAGCATTGGCCTCCATCAGACACCAAGGCGGTGGCTCGGCCAGCCTACCCCATGGGAGACTTCTAAGAGAGCAGTCAGTATGGCCATATCTCCTTCCGTTCCAAGGACAGTTCCTTAAATACAGAAACACTATCGAATGAAAAAAAGAAAATTTTGCAGAGCAATTCTAACAGAACATGGTGACCTTAAACCCTGGCATCTGAGGATCTAGAATTCGGGGAGTAATGAGTCCAGACTCAGTCCAAACTCAAAAACAGCACAATATTTCAGAAAAGCAGTTTGCATCAGTACAGACAACTGGATCCATCAGTACAGCCTGGATCCATGCTGCCCCTTCTGTTCATAGGTCCCTGAAAGCTAATATCCAGAATATACAAAGAACTCAAAAAAATGAACACAATCACCAGTAATTCAATCAATAAATGGGCTAGGAAGCTAAATAGAATTTCTCAGTGGAGAAAGTCCAAAAAGCCCATAAACATATGAGAAAATGCTCTGCATCACTGGCAATCAGAGAAATAAAAATCAAAACTTCACTGAGATTCCACCTCACTCCTGTCAGAGTGGCAAAAATGAAGAATACAAACAATGACAGATGCTGGAGGGGTTGTGGGAAAAGAGGAACACTGTCACTCTGCTGGTGGGACTGCAAGCTTGTACAGCCACTCTGGAAAGCAGCATGGAGACTCCTCAAACTAGGGCTGGAACCACCTTTCGACCTAGCTATCCCACTCCTGGGTATTTTCCCAAAAGAGCTAGAATCAGCATATTATAGAGATACAGCTTCATCAATGTTTATAGCAGCTCAATTTACTATAGCTAGACTATGGAACCAACCCAGATGCCCCTCACTGGAGGAGTGGATTCAAAAACCATGGTACATATATACAATGGAATTCTATTCTACTATTAGAGAACTATATCATGGCATTTGCAGCCAAATGGATGGAGATGGAAAAAGTTATGCTAAGTGAAATATCCCAAACTCAGACGCAAGGGCCGAATGTTCTCTCATATGTGGATGCTAGAATACAATCAGAAACAGACTGAAAACTGGCTAATGATAACCTCAACATGGGTGCATTTTTACACAAGCAGGGGGAACCTTGCCTATGATGCTGGGGGACAAAGGTTGGGCACCAGGGACGGTGGGCGGGAGTAGGAAGGATATCAAGGGAGCTGGAGGGAGGGAGTATGGGGGAATCAACTCAGTGGGAACCTTCGGCTTCCCTAAGTCCAATTAACACCGGGGAACCCAAGGGAAGAAACAATAGAATGGCATCAGCCTTGGCTTGCTCTGTCATACATTTGTTCCTGATAGTCTTACAATTAGGAGGGAATCATTGTCATACAATCTTTTTTTTTTAAAGAGGGACAGTGAGAGAGAAAGACAATCAATTTTTTATTTAGTTTTTCATGGACTTTCGTTGCTCAGACTTCATTGTATACATGGTGCTGGGGTTTGAACCTGCGTACTCACGCATGCAAGGCAACCACTGTAACTGCTGAGCCACTGCTCCAGCCCCGACTATCTTTAACTAATAAACAATGAATTAAAGAAAAGGAAAGCAATCGGGATTTGTCACCAAGGTGGTCATCCTCAGTGGGAAGTCCAAAGTTAGAGCAAGTTTTCCTAATATGTTTAGATATGAATTTTAAAGTATGAGAAGGAAATTTTCCAAGTCACAAGAAACTAAGAAATGTCAGTGATTATGGCATATTTTTCCTTTCAGAAAACTTTCATATTAAAATATTTGAGAATAAAAAATATTCTTTCTGTATTCTGTGCCTGAAAAACCCACTAAATCTTAGCTTTTTAAGAATGTGTTTATATTTCTTTCTCAGATGGTCCCTGAATTAAGGACTATCAGATCAACTATTGACAGGTTCTTCCCACATGAGCACAAGCCACTTTGTTTAGGGCTCTCAAAACCACGAGGCTCCTGTCCTCATTTGTTTTTTAATTGGAAAGTTTAAATTTTTCAGCTTTATTGGGGAAATACAAGAGATAATTGAAAATATGATCATGTAAGAGATTATTAAAGGTTCAATACACAGGAGATTTTATAAAGTATAATATTAGTTGTCTAATGCATAGGGTAAACTAAAGGTTATTAGAGAGCAAAGCCAAAGGGGTTGTTAGGAACAGGGGGAAAAAACCTGGGAAGACGTCACAGAGACAGGAATCAGAATTCAGGTTTTCAAAGAAACAGGGGGGCTGGAGCGGTGGCTCAGCAGTTACAGTGCTTGCCTGGCATGAGCAAGTACACAGGTTCAAACCCCAGCGCCACATACACAACTAAGTATCAGAGCAACAAAAGCCATGTGAAAAACTCAAAAATTGATTCTCTCTCGCTGTCCTTCTTAAATATATATATGTATGTGTGTGTGTGTATTTATATTGTATATGTATGTATGTATGTATGTATTTATATAGGATTGTGATAGGCAGAATAAAAGAGGAAGGTGGCATTTCTTTGTGCCAGCAAAAATGCAAAGGTGAGAAAATTCAGGGGGCCAGGGGTTAAATGATTTAACTGAACCATAAGATTAACGTGAGCCACTGGAGGGAAGATTTAAAAAGAGCACATTTTGAAGGACCTTGAAAGTAAGTTGTGAATTTGGACTTCTCTTTGCTAAAAGAAAGAGAAGGGAGAGAAGCCCCTCCTTGTGACACAGTAAAAGTAATACTTTATCAAGATTAACTTAATAAAATATATACCATATCTTGTAAAGGAAAACCAAGAATCAGATGAACCAAAGCCAAAGACTAGAAGAACTTCTGGACACCTTCAAAGTTTAGTTTCTTTAGCTATCCAAGGCTACAGATAAGGTTTGGTGGGAATGGTATTGTACCAGTTTGATTTGCCTGCTAGAAGATAGTTCATATAAATAAAACTGTCAGCCAGTTAAGTATGTTTCCTGCATACTAATCACTATCATTACAAATGGATTCTTCCTGGGTGGATTTTACCTCTCGAGTTTAAATGGTGCTCAGTGATAATTAAAAACAGAATATCATAAGCACTATAAAACTCTATAATCTTATGGTAGCTAATTACAGGAATCTTGTCCTGTGAATTATGGTACTCACAATTTTGCTGGTTCCTACATTTCTAAGAAGATGTCCTGTATTCTAGGGACCATATTATAGATGGACATTGGTTGATATTCCAGAATTATCCACAGTGGGGACATCAGTTGGCAAAGAATATGGATATAAAGTCAAAGAATAAATGAAAGAACAATCCATATTTCTTATCAACCTGTCTGTCCCACTCCAGGCTATTATATTTTTCATATATATAGTCATATCTGGACATAATAGCCAATGGTAACTTCCACCAAGAGTTGAAGAGCAAGCAACCCTGAAGAAAAAGGTATTAGATATATATTCTAGAGGTCAAAATCAAACAGTAGGCAGAAGAACAGGAAAATAATCTTGGGAACACAAGTTTAGACAATTAAAGATAATCATGTGATGATAGAAGATATCTCTTCAGGTCATAGCAAGCCACCTGTCACTGGAAGGGTTTAATCAGAAAACATCTGTCAAGGAAGCTACAAGACAGATTTTTAAAATCAGTGAGATAACTAAGATTACCTTCAACTCCATATATACATTCACATCCTAGGATTCTCTTCCCTCCTGAGAGCCATTTATTTGTAAGGGATGGAAACCTACTTAAGCCAGATTCAACAAAGAGGACGTTTTTCTGGAAGGACTTAGGGATGCCTCATAGAGCCCAAGGTCAAGAAGAAGGACCCGGGTTCAAACCCCAGCACCACGTACACAACTAAGTGTTGGAGCAACTAAAGCTATATGAAAAGCTAAATAAAAGTTGTTTCTCTCTTTCTCTGTCTCTCTTACTGTCCCTCTCTCTTAAAAAAAAAAAAAAAAAAAAAAGAAGAAGAAGAAGAAGAAGGATCCTCAGGAGGGACTGGAAACAGCAACTAGAGGTGATCAGAAGCCAAGAATCCATCTTGTTGTTTCTCAGTCTCTCAGTTTTCCTTTCAATCTATTTCTACCATTCTCTGTAGAAGTCTATGTTTCTGTGTGTCTGTTTCTTATATTTTTTATTTATGGATCTATGTGCAATCCCTTTACAGAGTCTGTACCTCTAGATCTATCATCCAACAGGCCTACAGCCTGCAGCTGGCTAACTAGCTCAGCGTCTACACCTGACAGCCCAGCTTGGGTTCTCCCCAGTGTAATCAGGGATTAGGGCTGCTCTTTGCAAAGAAGAGGTCTCAAGTATCTTAAAAGACATTTTGGATACAGGGAGAAAACTTGATAACTTTAAAACACTAACTGAAAATACTGGAGGTGCTTGCCTGTTTTCCCAATATCAAATATCCATTTGGCATGGCAAACTGGCTAGGTGCAATTACACTGGCATCTCAGAGGGCAGCATCAAGTAGAAAGCAAGCACAAGACTTGCGCACAGCTCTCCTTTGCCACTTAAAATTAGATGCGTGGCTTCAGGCAAGTTGATCTGTGCCTTAGTTTCCTCATGTAAAATGAATAGGCATTCTACATATAAGATCAAACACTCAGATAAAATAAATATTTTCCTGTATATGAAGGTCTTATTTTGAGTCTCAGAATTATAGATATTGACAGAATATATTCTCTTTATTTCATAGATTCTCAAAATTCAGTGAAGTCTACTGGTCTTACAGTTAATGGCCTAACTGGGCCAAGATTTCTTGAGTCCTTTCATCTGGTCCTTCCATACGAGCTGCTGCCTAAGTTCAACTGTATTTTTTAATAAATTAAAAGACTAAGAATTACTTCATAGCCTGATGAGCAACAATATACTCCCTCCTAAATCTTTTTTGAACAAAATGCTTCTCTCAATAACATTAAATCAACCTTTGCCTTGAAAATCATTTCAAAAAAATATTTTAGACAATAGATTTATAACTGCTGTTCCCTCTGCCTGGGACACACTTCCCCAATGGCACATCTCTTCACTTCCACCAGTAGACTATCAGCTCCACAGAGGAAGTGCCTGGAAGTCAGCTGAGCAACCTAAAATAAGTATTTGTTGAATGAATAAACAAACCCATCTCTGTTACAGTCTATGCCCTCCAGGAATTTTAGATTCCCTGATCATTAAAAGGAACCAATTTTCTGCAGTTACTTTGCTCAAGAGAATCCTTGCCCTACAAAGTTGGATACAGCCTTAATATTTCCAAGAATAGTTGGGTCTCCTCTGAAAGGCCCATAACCCAAAAGAAGACATTGAAAAGGAAAGAATGGACTACTAAGAGCAGTGGACAGAGGCCTTTCTGCACTTTGGCTAAGATACTGAAAGACAACAAAGTAGTTAAGAGTGAAGCTATTCAGAGGAGGGGGCCTGAGATTACAGGGTGCCAGCAGCAAGAGTAAAAAGTTTGCAGAGGGACAATAAGGAACAGGTCATTGGATATCTAATTATTGGAAGAATCTGACAGACTTAGAACTCTTCTTGCAAAAGAAACCCAGGCCAAGGCACCTAGGAAGTCCAAGGCACTAATATCAGATACAGCTTTAAGTAGAGTTCCAGGGATATGATTAGGACCCAAATTCTTTCCATTTCTCTGCTCTGTCACTTTCTGCATTAACTATCTCTGAATAGGCTCGGCTACAAGAGGCTGCAGCATTGCTAGCCCACATCCTTCCAATTTTAAGTGTACCAGAAAATAGAGTTTGCTTCAGTGATGGCACAACTGGATCTTGCTAGTTCTCATTAGCCTAACCTGAGTCAGAAGACAGTCCCTCATTCAAGCACTCTGACCAGGGAGAAAAGGATGCTTTGATTGGCCTGTGCCTAGGTCTCATGCACCATCCCTATAATCAGGTATGGTGGAAATCTTTTTGAAACAGATTTGGGGAAGAAACAGTTCCCCCAGTGGACCATTAAGGTACGTGTTCTTAAGAAGGGTAGTAGACAACTGGGTGTGGTGGCACATGCCCATTAATCCCAGCAACTTGGGAAGCTGAGGCAAGAGGATTGCAAGTTCAAAGCCAGCCTCAGGGCCTCACTAAGTTGCTGTTTCAAAATAAAAAATTACATGCACATATACATACGAGCACGCATGCACACGCACAGATCTGGGGATGTGGTTCAGTGGTTAAGGGGCCCTAAATTCAATCAGTAGTATCAAAAAAAAAAATAGCATATATCCCGTTTTCCATGTGACCTTCATCCTAGTTGGCCTAGAGAGTTTCTTTTTTTTTTTTTTTTTTTTTTAAAGAGATGGACAGTGAGAGGAGGAAAAAAATCAATTTTAGTTTTTCATGTGGCTTTTGTTGCTTTAACACTTCATTGCATACTTGCGTACATGGTGCTAGGGTTTGAACCCACATCCTCGTGCATGCCAGGCCAGCGCCCTAACCACTTAGCCACCACTCCAGTCCTAACCTAGAGAGTTTTGATTCTGAATTTCCAGAATCCATCAAGACATCTGAGATGATACAAATTTGGAAAACAGACAAATACAAATGAAAACCTGACTGACTTTTCACTGTGTGATCTAAAGCAGAATTTTTAACCTCTGATCCTCAACTTCTTATAGTGATAATGGCTTCCTCAAGAAACTATTAGGAAGGTTTAAATGATGTTGCATCCCTCAGTCAGACTTAATGAATCTTAGGAATAGCTGCAATGATGCTTATGATGGTGGTGATGCTTGGAATTGATGTACAGCTGGTGGGACCCTGGTTATTAACCTATTTTATAGAATGCTCAGATTTCTTAACCCGTTTTGTTTCAACATCCCATATAATAGGACACCTACAAAAATAGAGTAACAAAGTTACCATAAGTGGTATTTTTTTTCTGTTCAATTTGAGTTTTTATAGGTGTCCTATATATGGGACAGCAGGACAAAATGGATTAATGGTTAGTCTGAAAAGCACGCAGTGGCCAACCTAATCCATATGTTCTTTCTTTGACCTGTAACTTCTTTTGCATGGGCTCAGATTAATTGCTCTAGCCTTACCCTTTCTAAATATAAAGCAAAAGAAACTTCTCTACCCCCCCCCCAACAAAGTTAAAGATTTCAACCAGTTTTCCCCTAGAAAGTCAGAACTTCATTACTGTACAAACAAATGCCAAATTCCTTTGGAAAGCTGACCACAAAAAAAGTCCTATTTAAAACAAGCACATTTATTTGCGTCATGCTCTCTACATCCAAAATGTTGGCATTCTTCAGAAAAGAAGCCCTGTTCTTGGAAAACAGCTGCTCTGTGATAACTACAGCTGGTTCGTTAGCAGAAATGGGCCATCCTCTCAAGGGGGGCTTCCATCTTCAGTATGCAAGGACCTCACTTCTGCCCGAACTTCAGGTTCACAATGACTCTAGGAAAGGACCATAAGTCAGAAGGCAGCATTTCTCTGGACTTTCAGTGGGTGTGCATTTCTAATGCTTTTTCCAGTTCCTTTGCCCTTCACTATCACTAGAAAATCCTCAGAAGGCCTTACAACCCTGTCCATAATTCAGGCTGTCCTCATCTACTTTTATTCTACCCAAGGAAATTATAGCTGATTAGCCACTCTCGTCATGTGCAAGAATCCCTTACATCAGAGGAGAAACTCAATTTTACAATTTTGAACATGACCTGAAATATTCTTAGTGCATGCCTTAATATTGAAAATGTTATAAGAATTTAAGGGAAAAAAAAACAAATCGACAAACAAAATCTCCATTCCATAAGGTATATATGTGCATGTGTGAATCTTGGGGACCAAACCAAGGACCTCATACACGCTGGGTAAGTGCCCTATCACTGAGCTATATCCCCACCCTGTTGGGAGTTTTGGTTACAAAAAGTTTAAAAAGTTGGCCTCAAACTTTTTTCCTCCTGCCTCAGCCTCCTGAGTAGCTGGGATGACAGGCAAGTGCCACCATGCCCAGGTGAGAAGTTACATTTTTTTTTTTTTAAAGAGGGAGGGACGGTGAGAAAATCAATTTTTAGTTTTTCATGTAGCTTTTGCTGCTCTGACACTTCATGGGTACATGGTGCTGGGGTTTGAACCCACATCCTGGCACATGCCAGGCAAGCATTGTAACCTCTGAGCCACCATGCCAGCTCCATGGGAAGTTACTTTTTAAGTCTGGTTTCCTAACATCTTCTAGAAAGTTAATCAGTCACTAGTAGGTCACTTAACATGTATTCCATTCTTTCTAGATGTACTTCAGGAAATGTCAGAGGGCACTCCTAAATTCCCTAGAATCTCCTGCACTGTAAAAAAATGTGGATAAGAAAACTTCAAATTGTGTGGCTCCTTAAGAGCATTCAAGATATTTTTCATCCTTATGCTTAGCAGGTATGAGGGCCACACAGGTGAAAGTTCAAAATGAAATGTCAACCAGACTCTAACAGAAGCTCATATGTTGTCAGGACATGACTGAATCCAGCTCCTGTTATTTTTTCCTAGTAAATAAAAGGATCCTTGAGACATTCCCTTTGTTAAACCTATTTGTGCAAGAACTGTAAAAACAGATTTCCAATATCCTCTTCCAGAAGAAAAATAAGTTTTCTTCCAGGCTATACTGCTAGATTAATGATGCCTGAAGAATAGCATTTTCTTAATTATCTTAATGAAATTTCTCAGGTTAAATCTACCTGAGATCAAATCTTCCCACCCTCCACAACAGCTCATTTCCCAGAAAGATAATGGCATTTATTCTGGATCCCGATATTCTTAAGTTTTCTGTAAAATTGAATTCCATTTATGAGCCTTGGTTTTACTTCTCTCCCCTGCTCCAATTTTACCTTTAAGCTTTCAAAAGACAACCATGTTCTGATCTCTTAGAATTTGATTTTATTCAGCCTTAAAGTCATTCTCCTTTTATAGAACTTTTAAAAATCAAAACACTTGCCAGAAGTTGAAGGAAACAAATTCTGGGAGGTTTAGACAAGATATATGTCCAAGACCTTCAACCCCCATTCACAACTCACTGGTACAAGAGCCCCAGGAGAGGACAGGAAGGAGGATGATGACCGGGCAAGTGTCTTTCCTCGCTATCCTTCTCCCTCCATGCTCTGGGTTGGCTACTTTGCTTTGCTAAGCACTTAGATGACAGTGGACAAGACTGCCACAATCTCCATCCTTATGGATCCAACAAGCAACTCCTGCCACCGCAATGCAACATGTGAAATGCCAGAGAGCTCATAGGAGAATCTATGTCACCCTGAGGACCAGCTTCGTGGGTATGCACTCATACAGTCGTGCAGGGCCCCAAGCCTGGATTAGTGCTCTATTATCCATCTCGAGATTCTTATTTTTCCAACACAAGGGACCCCACATTCAAAATTCTATGGACTGAAATGTAAATCAAAACTACATTAAGATTTCACCTCTATCTAATAAGATTGGTAAAGAAGAATATAAACAATAACCGATCCTGGAGGGGTTGCACAGAGAAAAGAATACTAGTACACTGTTGATGGAGCTGCAGACTGGTACAGCTGCTCTGGAAACCAGTGTGAAGTCACAAAAAATTAAGGATAGAGCCACCGTACAACGTACCTATCCCTCTTCTGGGTATATTCCCAGAGGAGTGAGAATCAACACATTATCACAGCAAAATCTATGTTCATAACAGCTCAATTTACCATAGCTAAATTATGGAACCAATCCAGATGACCCTCAAAGAATGAATGGATCCAAAAACACATACATACCCATACACACACCAAAAAATGGAATTTTACTCAGCAATTAGAAAAAATAATATTGCAGCCTTTGAAGGTAAATGGATGGCAATGGAAGAAATCATGCTAAGTTAGCCAAACCCAGGGACTCAAGGGTCGAATGTCTTCCCTCATTTGTGGAGGTTGGAGCTTGGGTGAAAGGTTGTTAGACTCATGTATTAGACCCAGCAAAGGCTTAGCAACACATAATCTAGGGCAACCATAGATATGTGGGGCAAGGGGAGAGGGTGGGAAGATAGAGAGGGATTTAGGAAGACAATCAATGTAACATACTCTTTACCCAAGGAATCCAAATAACACTTATGCAATCATTTAATTCTGGAAAAATCACAATCTGAGCATTTACCTCACTTGTAGGGGCAAAATATAGAAAAATCAAGAGACTGGGGTATAGGTGTTGGGGTAATTCTGGTCTAAGAACAAATGCATATCATATTGTTACTTTATATACATCTATGATTGTACAATAACTCAACACCTTAGTAAAATTAAAAAAAAATTCTCTGGAGCGCCAAGCTACATAGCCAGTCTTGGCCACACATGCCATTTAAAAATCAGAAGCAGGTTGTTCTCCCTCTCAAGCCCAGACCAGCACCTAAACTCCTTTGCTGAAGCAATGACTTCACATGCTTCCTTTTCTTCTGTAGTACCCCACAACATTCATTATTCCTGGAATTTGCCACCCCCTGAATTGGCTGCAGAATGATGCTCAATGCATTGGTCCCCACAGCTTAACTGATACCATTGGTATAATTCTGTATTGCAACATCCTAATTGCTAAGGAGAAGCAAAACTAAATATGGAGATGTTACAAAGTTGCTCACAAAGCAAATGGCAGACCACTTCCACTCTAGCTCACCTTTTATTACCAGAGGTTGAATAAAAGCAAATCTACCCTTCAGGCTGAACAGGGAAGCTGCAAAGAACAGAACTTCCTTGAGTAACTGGCCTTTCTGCAATGAAACAGTTGGTGGAGTTCAGTTCTCAGAGTTCCTGACTCCCAAAGAGAATCTTTTCAGAAGCGCCCTTTTCAGAGGCTGATTCCACAACAACCCAGGCACACACAAGTCAGGTGCAGTCAGAAGATGGGGCTCACTTAATTCCCACAGCACCTCTACAGGACATATCCTATTATTATACTCATTTTGAAGAGTAAGAAAAAGTAGGCTTACAAGGAAAAACTGTGCTGAGATTACACAGCTAGCGAGAGGAGACCCAGACTTCCTGACACGAAAATTTCTACTCAACCTCAATGCTGCCTTATCTTTCTCAATCTTAATACAGAAAATCTTCACTGCTGTACAAATAAACAAGCAGAAAAAAAAAACAAGCAGCCCCCGTCCCATGCCTACCACCAGCAGTTTCAGGTGCCAATGTAAATGTTCAACTGCCAGGGCAGCAAGCCAGAGAACAAAATGGAGATGGGGAGGGGGACAGGTCTGCACCCTGGGATGGACAGGCAAAAGCACAGCCTTTATCCTTCTAGGGAGCTGCACCCAGGGGAGGTCATCTGTTGGAAGATGCTTGGGAGCAGAATGCAGAGGTGTGAGGCCACAGCATTGGAGAATGCCAGGGAGCGACTGGGGCAGGGCATCACTGACCACAAAAACCAAGAAAGGAAGATTGCTAGATTTATTCTTTAGGAATATTTGAGTCGAAGATTGCTTGAAGTATCTATACTGCCCTTCTAAAAATTATGATTAAAATATCTATGTACATTCTTCAAGACTTTTGATGTCAGACTCCAGAATCTTTGAGGCAGTATATACATATACTGTGCTCCCTGAGACCCTGGGATTTGTTACAAAGACAACAAATCAGCACTTGAGACCATTTCACTGCTTTGGAAACAGCTAGAAGATGATTCATCCTCCCCATGGGAAACACCCCAAACCATAACACCAGTAAATATTGGAAGCTTTCTTCTAATTGAGAAATTTTTTAAACAAAAGGAAACCAGAAATTAGACATAAAGTTCTCTAAAAGCACTTTATATTTTATAGGAATTTTCCTTTTCTCCTAATCAACTACCCAGGCTGCAGAAAATAAAACCATACATATGATAACTAGATGTTGCCCTACCAAAATGTTAAAAATAAGACTTGATAATGAGGACCCAACAGGGACCTGAGTTTCCCTAATAAGTGTCTGGATTCCAGATTAATGTTTTAGTCCCTTAAGGACTCTAGGAACATGTGTATTTTGAGATAATTAGTCATCGTGTAGTGGACCATTTTACCATTTTTTCACTTTAAAATCTCAAGAATTCATTGAATTATATTTGCTCTTTGGAGACTGACTTTCTGATCAATATAGCAGAATAATAAAATAGCCATAGTCACATCAATCAGGCAATGAAATTAAGGAGGCTGTTTTCCAGCATGGTACTGGTATCAAGATAGGAAAGAAGACCAATGGAATAGAAGATGTTGAAACAAAAACCTTGAATCTTTAAATATCTGATCTTTGACAAAGGGGATCTAAATATAACATGGAGGAGAGACAGCCTATTCAACAAATGGTGCTGGACAAACTGGACAGCCACTTGCAGAAAGTTGAAATTAGACCCTTATCTTTCACCTTGCACCAAAATCAAATAAAAAATGGATCAAGGAACTAGTGGTACATTGCAACTGGTGGGAGATCAGTTAGGACCAACACTCTAGCATTTGGGAGTAGGCAAAGACTTTCTTAACATGTCTTTTAAACTGAAAGAAAAGTCAAAAATCAGTGAGTGGGATAGCAAAGCTAAAAAGCTTTTGCACAGCCAAGGAAATGATCAAAATTGTCAAGAGACTTCCTACAGAATGGGAGAGAATCAAGGTCTGTGATACTTCTGACAGGGGACTTCTCATATGCAGAATTTACAAAATCCTCCAAAAAAAAAAAAAAAAAAACCAACCAACCTCAAAAACACTAACAACCTGATCAATAAATGGACCAAAGGGCTAAATACAAACTTCTCAAAGAGGACATTGAGCAAGCCAATGAATACATGAGCAAGTGCTCTAAATCACTAGTAATCAGAGAAATGCAAATCAAAACTACATTAAGATTTTCACCTCATGCCAGTCAAATTGGCAAAAATGAATATAAACAATAGATGCTGGAGGGGCTGTGGAGAGATAGGAACACCAGTACAACACTGTTGACGGAACTGCAGACAAGTACAGCCCCTCCGGAAAACAGTGTAGAGAACCCTCAAAAAAAAAAAAAAAAAAAAAAAAGATAGGGATAAACCCACCATATGATCCTGCTATTCCTTTCCTGGGTGTTTTTCCAGGGGAGCTGGAATCAGCACATTATATTGACACAGCAAAATCTATGTTCATGGCAGCTCAATTTACAACAGCTAAATTATGGACCCAACCCAGATGCCACTCACTGGATGAATGGATCCAAGAACTGTGGTACATATATACCTTTGGAGTTCTACTCAAATTAGAAACAATGATATTGCAGCCTTTGAAGGTAAATGGATGTCCATGGAAAAAATCATGTTGAGTGAATGGATGTCCATGGAAAAAATCATGTTGAGTGAAGTTAGCCTAACCTAGAGAGTCAGGGGTCAAATGTCTTATCTGTGGAGACTGAAGCTAGACCCAAGCCTGTGTTAAAGGTGGTCAACCCTCATGTATTAGACCTAGGAAAGGTGTAGTAACACATAACCTAGGGCATTCATAGAGATGTATTGGGGGGGGGAGAATAGGGTGGGATCTAGGGGATAAATCCAATTTTAAGAATATATACATATCATTGTTTTGTTGGAAGCATTATTTGATTGTACAATACCTAATTTTAAAAAAAAGGCTGTTTTCACCTTAGGGAATAATTCACTGGTAAACCTAAAAAAGAAAAAAACAGACTTAAATGTCAAACAAAAATCTTTTTGTTTGGGAGGGCCACTTTTTTATGAATTGTTGTACAATCATGAATTCTCATGAACAATAGGATATGCATTTGATACAAATTGAGTCCCCACATTACTATACCCCAGTCTCTTGATTCTTCTATATTTCTCCCATAACAGTTATGTCTCTTTCCCCCACCTCACACACTTATATGTATATCTAAAATATGATTGAATTTTCCAGAATTAAATGATTGAAGAAGTATTATTTGGCTTCTTGGAGTGGTGGGATAGAGAGTATGTTACATTGTTGATTGTCTCCCTATATCCCTCCCTATCCTCCCTCCCCTCTATGCATACCTAGGGGAACCAGAGATTATGTGTTGCTATGCCTTTGCTGAGTCTAATACATGAGTTTGACAACCTTTCCCCTATGCCTGGGTTTTCCCCTAGACTCCACAGATGAGGGAAAATATTTGTCTCTCGAGTCTCTTGGTTTGGCTAATTTTGCTCAGTCATCCATTTACCTTCAAAGGCCACAATATTATTTCTATTAGCTGAGTAGAACCCCATTGCATATTATACATATATGTACACCAGAGCTTTTAGGATCCATTCATCCAGCGAGGGGCATCTGGGTTGGTTCCATAATTTTGCTATTGTAAGTTGAGCTGCTATGAACATGGGTTTTGCTGTGTTGCTGTAATGTGCCAATTCTCACTCCTCTGGGAAAACACCCAGAAAAGCTGCTTCGTATAGTGGATCAATCCTTGATTTTTTGAGGAGTCTCCACACCGGTTTCCAGAGCAGCTGTACCAGTCTGCATCTCCACCAACAGTGTGCTAATAATGTTCCTTTCTTTGTGCAACCGCTCCAGCATGTTGTTTACATTCTTCGTCTTTACCAATCTGACTAGAGGTGATATCTTAATGTAGTTTTGATTTGCATTTCTGATTACTGGTGATTCAGAACACTTTCTCATGTATGCATTGGCTTGCTCGATGTCCTCTGTTGAGAGGTTTCTGTTTAGCTCTCTGGCCCATTTACTGATTTTATTGTTTGTGTTTGTTAATCAAGTTTTTTGAGTTCTTCGTAAATTTTGGTATTAGTACCCGTCAGAGGACTCATCAGTTGAGAGACATTTGGGTTGCTGCCACCTTTGGACTACTGTGGCTACTGCTGCCTTGAGTTATGACCCTCAATATTACTGTAAAGCACTACTTTAATTCTCAGTGAGTTACATATAACCTTTCATTAGACTCTCTAATAATGCCCATATCATTCATCTCTCAGGATTGATTATGAGACAAGTTTCCACAGAAATAATTTCAGGTCACCCATCTACTAAATGGTAAACCTCAGGCCCTTTGACTTCAGAAGGGAACTCTATGGCCCATACAGAAGACTTCTAGTCCTTAACTCTTATTTTCACCTGGGACCATTTTCCTTGAGCAAATGAGGCCATGCAAATTCATTTCATGATCTAAATGCCACTCAAAACTATGCCTAGACCTAAAGCTCCTGAAGGGTAGGATTGTTTTGTCACTATTATAGAACACAGCATTGAAGATGGTATCTAGCAGCACAGAGCAAACACAAGCTTGGAGAGGAGAAAAAAAAAAACCATACTGGACAGACTCACATGACACTGGACTACCTGATCACTGCGTCCCTTTCCATGCACTGGAAACACAAGTCAGGGAAGCCTTGGAGCAAGTCTGAACTACAGGTAAAGTTAGTGGTGAAAAATGCTGTGGATAATTTTAGTGAAGTTCCTGTTGTAGCATCAGGATTTTCTGTTCTGTTATGAAACTACACTATGCTAATAAAAATATGAAAAGACAAAAACACTTTGTAAGGACATTAGTTCCATTACACTTCTGTCAAGGTGAAAGTCCAACCCTTCTGTGTGCAGGAGAAATTACAGCTCTGAGCACATCCCTCTTAATCAGCCAAGCCCTGGATTTATGTATGATCTTAAAAAGTAAAGTTCCTGTGTCACCAGACCAAGAACCAGAAGATGGATCCTAATCCTAGAACTACCCGGAATCAAATGTTACCAACCTATCCACTTCAGATTCCCAGTCTATGCCCAGTGCATGTGAAAACAATATTCCCACAGCACACAGGGTTAAGTAGATAGCTGCTTGCAGCTGGAGGCAAAGGGCATGAAGGGATGGAGATTTTAAACAAACCTGACCAACAAACTATTAGCAACTGATTGGAGGTTGTCACCATAAGGTATTACCCTATGGTTATCACTTTGTAGTAGTAACTTAGTACTTAAGGTTTCCTTGCTTTCTGATGGAACCTTTCACACTAACATGTGCAGTCTTCCCTATTTGAAGTATAATATTCCCTTTTTATAGATAAGGAAGCTGAAGCTAAGTTTTATATAATTATTCAGCTTAAAATTAATAGATCCACAAGTCTAAACCAGTTTTGCTGATTCAATCCATGGATCATTGCCCAATTAGGTCTTAAACTTGATGCATCAGAATCAACTGAGAAGCTTGTTAAAATGCAGATGCCCTAGTGAGGAACAGTGGTTTTAATAAACCCCCAGGTACAGCCAGGCTTGAGATCCCCATTCAGGTGTCCAATTGATGAGTATTCCATCACAGCACACTGGGTTAACCAGGTTCTTTCCATTGCCCATCACTTACCCACTGATTTTGTTCAACCAAACTTCACTTAAGCTTCTCTCTACAGGCCCCCTTCAACTTTTGCTTTCCCCCAAGGCTGAAATATGGAACATCTGATTTTCACAACCCATCTTGAGAACTGGGCAACCACAGCAGGAATTATCAGCCAAACCACCATCCTGTGCTTGCTTGCACCCAATGGCCCAATTTCCCTGCAAATGTCCCTGCTAGCCCTTCTCACCTCCTCCTCTAGAAGCCTCTTTCTATTCGAGATATTTGCAAATCCTGAAATTAGAGAGTTCTGCCTGTTGCAATAGTCTCTTTGAACAAAGTGTATCCTTGCTAAGTCCATATTTTTATTTGACAAAGTTCTCAGCCTCTGAATAAGCTGCAAGATTCATTGATGCTTCTCCACAAAGAAAGAGCTGACAGCACCATTTTGGGTTTGATTTATGTATGCAGCAAACCTACTGGGGATTTTACCGGGGACATCCTTGAGAGTCCACAGGGGCCAAAATGTGTTTATCTATAGCTCGATAGCTCAGAGTAGACCTTATTGATCTTAGTTTCCAGATTTTAATTCCTGGCATCTGAACTTCAGTCTTGTAGAGATCTTAAGATGAAAATTCCCATATCTCCTATCGTTCTCAAAGCTCAAAGTGTCTGCCATGAAATAGTTCTCTCCAAAGATAGACCCAGCTTCCATTTGTTATCAGGAAATATTTCATAGGCTGCCAAAGCAAACTTCAAAACTGACTCCTTTCCTCCAAAGACACCTCCTTTAGTTGGTGCAACTCCCAAAGTTTGAGGGATGCACTTTTCATAAACTACAGCTCAGCAGGCTAAACACTCAAACCTCCTCCTCCCAGCTAAACGCTTGGCTTTGCAGAACTCTGGCCAAGAAATCACCCAAGCTCTTCAGATGCAAATTATAAGAGGAGAGTGCCAAAGAAGAAAATTAAAAGGACGTCTCTCTCGTTATAAAATTCCTTCCCATCAGTTAGAGAGCACTAGGCTATTGCTAGTCTCCCGTTTACAGCGGTTTCATTTGAAGGTTGTTATTATTAACAGTTACACAATGATGCCGTAAGTTTCTTTGGTAATGCCAACTTTTTAGGCAAGAAATAAAATTTTGAAAATCCCTGGAAATGCTGGTCTCAGAGGTCTGTAGTGCTGGCAGCACATTTTTTAAGAACCTCTACAGTACAGCTTTCTGAATAGGAGGTGCTTTTTTTTCATCTCCAAGGGACTCAACAAGGTAAAAGAGGTGACCAATGGATTAACAAAAGCAGCATGTGTTGACAGGAGGAAAAAAACCCTAGAGTTAAAACCTAGTTAAGGACAACATGGTCTTGGGTAAGTCACTAAACCACTCAGCCTCAATTTCTTAAACTATGGGAATAGGCAAACAACACCTAAGTCCAGTTTACCTCATGTGGTTGAGAAGATGGAGGAATTTGAAGACATTTTAAATCAATAAAGTGTTTCAGAAAAAAGTCAAAGCAATAAACAAGTATAATTCCATCATTCTGGCCTTCAAATCATTCCAGCAGGATTGTTCTGTACACTTTATTTCACATCTCCAAAGATTTTTCATCTCTAAAAAAGAAATAAGACTACGTGGGTGTGTATATTAATATCAAAGTACACAATGTATGCAACTCTAAGACAAATTGATCATATGTACCATAAATTTAAGTACTACAGCATTCACTTGCCTAAGGCGTCATTTAGACTCCTTTGTGTTAGCAATCAATTTGCCTAACTCATTAGAATTGATAACATACTTTGTCTTTCAAGGGAACCAAAAACCTACAATATTTTTCCAAACAAATCTTATGTCTCGAATATACTTGCATTTCTCATGGTGAGCCTGCAATACGATATTAATATACGTTATAGAGAGGGAAAAGGAGGCACTAAAAAAAGTCAAAATGAGCTTTTAAGCATCTGTTATGCTTCTCTAGTCCTGGAACTTAAGAAGAATCTGCATCCAGTCTAATTACATTAATTTAGCTGCAGTGGAAAGAGGAGATGTTGTGGAGAGCTAGAGTCTGGAGCTAAGGCTTAAAAAAAAGCTGTCACCACAAAAAAACAAAAAGTCCCCAACAGAGCAAAGACCCAGCATATCTGGGCCCTTCTTACCAGATGACACTCAACTTCAGTGATACTCACAGCGTAGCATAGCATGGCCTGAGCTACGCAGCAGCAGCAGCAGCATCCTGTTAGAACTGGCATCCTCCAGGTCCTCCCAGACCAACTGCATTAAATATTCTGGGGGTCGGCTCCTGGCAATCTGTGCTTAATAAGCCTGCAAGGTAATTCCAATGATTGCTCCACATTGAAAACAGGTGCTCATGCCATGGGTTGGTGGAGTTAAGCACCCAGTCCTGGTTTGATGATTCCATGCAGAGATCCCAAAATGGACCTGGATTCAGCATACATCCCCTTCACTTGACACCTCCTATGATTTTTATGATAAGAAAAAAGTCATGTGTTTTATGAAAAAAGGAAAAAGGTAAGCAACATAGGACAAATAGAAGACACCTGTGATTCCACTGCCCAGGCTAAGCAGTCAGGACCATTACACTGCACATCTCCAGGGAAGAATGCAAAGTGAGCTGTGGATCACAGCAGTCTTAACTGTTGGAGACTGAGGCCAACATGACACGTGGCCCGATGCCAGTGAAAAGAATTAGTGGTAAACAACTCTGTAAAAGGCCCAGCTGGCTTGTAATTAGCAAACTGCCTGACCGCATGACTAAGCTATTTGGCCGCTCATTTGTTACAACTGGCTGAACGTGTTTGCACTGTGTCCCTATTGGTTGTTGTAACAGATAAATACCAGACCTACAGGACTAAAGCAGAAGAAGAAAAGTCTTGGCAGTAGGAATGGGGCTTCTAAAAGAGGAAGACGAAAAAGTCTTAGCAGCAGGAACAGGGCAGTAGAACCGGGGCCTCTAAAAGAGGAAGACAAAAAAAGCCTTAGCAGCAGGAATGGGGCCTCTAAAAGAAGAAGATGAAAAAGCCTTAGCAGTAGAACCAGGGCCTCTAAAAGAGGAAGAAGAAAAAGCCTTAGCAGTAAAACCAGGGCCTCTAAAAGAAGAAGAAGAAGAAGAAAAAAGCCTTAGCAGTAGAACCGGGGCCTCTAAAAGAGAAAGACTAAAAAGCCTTAGCAGCAGGAATGGGGCAGTA